>JACXGJ010008316.1:13415-27582 GCA_016801105.1 Esox niger | reverse complement strand
CAGACAGAGAGAGAGACAGGCAGACAGAGAGAGAGACAGGCAGACAGAGAGAGAGACTGGCAGACACAAAGTAACACAAACCTCCATTCCACGTCCTCTGTGAGGGTGGGTAGGTATCCAGGTCCAGTCAGGCCCGGTCCAGTACCCGAGGACGAGCTGTGGTCACTGGGTGGCTTGGGGCTCTCGCCGCCTGTCCGGGTGTACTCCAGGTACAGGTCAGACTTCAGGAACAAAGGGTAGGTGTTGTCCTCCATGGTGCTCTGGATCTCTGTCTGGGCCTGGGGGACAATGGGTCACAGGGGCAAGGGGTCAGGGGGACCAGGCGTCAGGGGCACAAGGGGTCAGGGTTTAAGGTCATGTGATGCCTATTTAAAAAAGTTCATATTCATTTAGGCTATGAAAAAAAAGTTTCCTGGAAAATGTAAACAATGTAACTGTGCAAATACACAAAGTTGTTCAGCGCAGATATATATTTTTTTAAGACCACAATCCATTGCGCACCGGGCTACATGTGGCGGAGCCAGGAGGAGCATTTAGAAAGGTATCTCTGCTGTAGCATTACAGTCTCTGCCGGATAATGTGTAGGAAAAACTTGTGATTAGAGGCTGTTGTGGAATTGTGGAACACAAGGTAGCAAACTAGCTAGCTGTTTTGCAAGCAAAGAGTCTGTATGAGTGCTAGCTAAGCATCACGCAAACATTTTGCTTGATTTTTCAAGGACCCTAAAACAAATTTGGACTCCACCAATGAACATGTATGCACTGCTCAACAAAACAACATAATAGGTAGATGTTTTGTGTTTTTGTTTACAGTTTAAATATTCCCTGAGAGAAACAGCCAACGGTGTACAGCCTGTCATAACCAGATTACATGGGAATCAAGCAACAACATTGTCCTTGTGTTCGTCAAAAGAATGAAGCAGCACATTCCAATGTTCACCTCACACAAACGTACACTGATAAATGCTCTGATGCAGAAGGAGCCCAACGCTGCGATGATCCCCGTAATTTGCAACTCCTTATGGCTAGCCTCGGTCTTCAGACAGCTAGCAAGTAGCTACAAGCTGGCTGCCTACTAGTGACGTTAGACCAGCTACATGGATGATGGGAGCACTAAGAAAACATTGCATCATTGTCAGGCCATTGGCTGTCTGGCTGCCGTGAGTAAAGATTAAAGTCACAATAAAAATAAAGTATTGAATAAAAACGAATTCTAAAAGTCTGGCTAATATTAAATAGCGTAAAGAGACAAGCGCCAATGCAACAGGTCCGACCAACCCAACAAATAACCGCATGTCATTATGTAATCAAGCCGGAAGGTTTCAGATTCCAAAAGGCGCCGACAGTTCAGTACCAAAGACAAGTAAGCCTTGTACGAACCAGAACAGCCAATTAGCAGCTCATCTCCTGCCCCTGTAGCCAGGGCCAGATTGACACACACCTCGAGACAGGGAGCTAGCCTGCTAAAGCACAGCGCACATGAATCACCGTGCAGCATCAATTAGCATGCAGCATTACAGCATCCAAACAGAAGATTGCA
This sequence comes from Esox niger, assembly GCA_016801105.1. NCBI lineage: Eukaryota > Metazoa > Chordata > Actinopteri > Esociformes > Esocidae > Esox > Esox niger. The sequence goes on along the minus strand of JACXGJ010008316.1, from coordinate 26,043 downwards.
ACCCATTCATCGCTCACTGAAGCATTAAAATGTCAGAGCGCATCCTATTTATCCGTCATCCATTAAAACATTATAAGGTCAGACTGCAGAGCCCTTCCCTCTGGTCCATTAAAACATTATGTCAGACTGCAGAGCCACCCATTCATCATTCACCCATTAAAACAGTAGATGGTAGCACATTCATCCCTGATCCATTAAAACGTTGTCATCCGGCAGACCGATTCTTCCTTAACGCACTAAAACATGTCAGACTGCGGCCCACTGATCCGTCCATCATCAGTACCTGTTCAAACATGGCCGGGTCCAGATGCAGTCTGACTACACAGTCTCTGATGAAGCTCTTTGTGGCTGGTTTGATTTGCCTGGACACGATGCCGTTACCATCCAGAACATACTTCCTGTACGGGCAGACGCAGGTAGGTTTGGGTTAGCAGCAGAGACACAGGCAGAGAGGGTTACAAAGATAGGTTAACAGGTGAGAGACAGACAGGAGGAGAGAAAAATAGGAAAAGTTTAACAGGAGAGGGAGAAAGACAGGAATGAAGAGAGGAATATAGGTAACAAGAGAAACAGAAAAAGAGAAGGATGAATGGTAACAGAAAATGGAGAGTAATGTTGGTATTTAGAGTTAGGTAAAACATAGAAAGCATGAGATGGAGCGATATAAGGTCAGGTCAATAGGGAAGACAAAAATTGAGGGATGGGCAGAAAGAGGGAGAGAAAGAGGGAGAGCGTTAGGTAAACGTATCAACGAAGACAGATGGAGACAAACATTCCACCTGCTCCGGACTCTACCTGTAAATGGCTTTCGCCAGCTTGGGCCTTTTCTCCTGACTGCTCTTCCTGAAGCCGGAGCAGGCGAACCAGAAGTCCAGCAGGTCTCCACAGCCCTCCTGAGTCAGAAAGCCCCGGAACAGCTGGATGCCCTCCTGGTCATCCAGGAGAGAGTGGAGCGATTCGGCCCACTTCAGATAGGGTGGCGTCGGTGAGGCGCTGCCCTCCGGCTCGTAACCCAGGTCCAGGTCGGGGCGCCTCGGCATGGGGGTGGCAGGGGGCTCGCTGCTGCGGAAGGATTGTTCCGTTTTGGAGGGGAGGTAGCAGGAGGACTGGCTGGGGGGGCGTGGGTAGCCTCCGTGGCCAGAGGACAGGTGGTGGTTAAGGTGGGGTTCCCTGTCACCTCCCTCTTCTCCGGGGACGGGGGGTCGGGGGGCGTCCTCCGTGAAGTGGCTGTGGGGGTGCACCCCAATCCCCCCACAACCCATGTGGTCGCCCCCACCTACCACCCCTCTGTATGCCCCCTGTGGGTCTCGGACCACACTCATGTCTCTGGCTGGGAACCACTAGACAGGGTTCCAGTCACACCCAGACCTCGAGAACAGATGAAGACGAAGAATACTCCCTGGGGGAAGAGAGGTGATTGAGAGATGAACAATTCTTCCTATAGGAAGAGGAGAGAGGGATGGGAAATGAACAATACTGACAGGAAGAAAGGAAGAGGCAACAGGGTTAGACCTTCACACAGAGTAGAGATGGGGAGCCTTGAGAGAAGATGCCCAATAACAATGCTGGACTCAATTCAATCAAACGCACATTGCAGTATTTACACAGTAGCACTTTTCAACATTGAAAATGACCAACAGTCAAATGATCAACATCTCCCTCACAGGCATAGAGGAAACACACCAAAGACACTGCGTTAGCATAGCAATGGCAAGTTTGAATGAATCCCTGCTCTATTCTCATTGGGAGGACAAGGTGGATTTAAAGGCAGGAACAAGGGAAGCAGAAAATCGACAGAAGGGCAGTTGTGAATTACAAGATAACACGATTAAAGGTCAATATAATTTGTTTATTGTAAAATCCAGAAAATGTATTTTTACTGCAGCAGAGGAATTCACACGTAACCAGGAAAAACACAGACCGCAAGCAAAACTACTGCAGCATTTTAGTAGCAAATCTGAAAGTAATTCAGCACAAAAACGGCAAAGTTTTTCAAACTAAAAATGTATAGACGGCTAGCTAATCAAAGGTTACACCTGTCAATATTTAACCGCGCTGACCTAAACTTTCACAACAATAATAGCTAACAACAAAGGCAAATACAAACTAGCTAGTAAATTAGACAAACATTAGCTTAACATTAATTTATAGTGAGTTACAGAAGCTTATTAGTGTGCTGCATTATAAGCCAACCGATGCCGTGTCTAAAATTAACCAGCCTGGGATTTTAACAATACAGTAACAATACCGTACCGGTAAAATTAGATAGTTATAAAGGGCTATACTATGTCAACAACAACCATCGGCTTCCACTTTGTGTGTAACTAACTAGCGAGCTAGTTAGCAACTTAAGTAACAATGCATTTAAAAGTTGGCTAGCTAACCGTTCTCTTTTACGGCTAGCTAGCCTATCCCTCCTATGGCTTTGAAGTGGGATCCCATTCATCTTGGTCTCTTGCAAAGACGTTGGGGGAGGGGTACAGGCAACAAACTCCACAACCACACAAGACGGGCCTGCTGCCTTCTCTTACCTCCACCAAACCACTTTAGCTAGCCTGCTAAACAAGCTAGCTACTCTAAACAGTAAACACTTGCCATACTGGTAGTCGGATGGCTAGCAACTGAGCGCTACCTGAGCAGGATATCAACATTCTTAAGCCGTTGGGTCGATCAAAGCGCAACAGCCCCAGATCCTTCGATCAAGGAGAAAGCGAAGGCACGTTTCACCCCGCCGCTTGGCTAAGCGCTAGCAGGCTAGCTAGATAAACCCCAAAACACCCCGTCTTTTAGTGGCAAAAAGTCTCCAACCTACTGTGTCTGAAATCCCGCACCCCGTTTTCCACCGCATCGGGGACAGTGGCGAGAACAGCAGTCTGTTAAACGCGGCATAAGGACAGCTTTGAGGTAATTAAACGTGAAAGAAAACAATCGTTCAGGCTTGCCCTCTCAACTCCCCATGGTGGTCTCCAACACACTCCAAGCCGAGAGAGAATGCGTGCGTGTGTCGGGTCGGTGTGTTCAACAGCGCCACGTCTGTTCTGAACAAGACATTACACCCGACCAGAACGTTGCAATGTCCCGTGGAGCGAAATGTAAAGAACGTCGCGTATTAAATTGATATGAAACAAACCTACAAGGGAAACCATTGAATGTTCTCGATGCAGAGGAACCTAATTTCAGTTGGTCACGGTAGACAACATAATATTGCCATGGTTGATTTATTCGGAAAAAATACTAGAAGACCATTGTAAAAACAAATGTAAATGTATATATTATAAATATATATATAATAAATATATATATATATATATATATATATATATACATAAAAACATAAATTCACTTGTCTAACCGCATATTTCATAAGTCTGTTATTTAAAAATAAATTATAAAAAATAGTCGGACAACGAACATATAAATTAGCCGTATGTATACAAAATCCAATCGGGAGATAATTTTTTACAATGTTAATAAAAAATTCCGTGCAAAATAGAATGACGTTTGTTGAAGTGTCACATATAAACTCTTAGAGGGTCCAAAGTCCTACAAGCGCTCAATAAAAACGAAGCTAACGCAGAAGTACAACATTGTCTTAGAATTCGTGCAGAAAAATAAGCGAATGTCTAAAATAAAATGGAATTATAAAACAATAAACGATAGCCCAAAACACGCAGGAAGAGTCATACCCACTATACATACCCTTTTTTCTTTGGAACTCCAGTCGCCCGGCGCATAACCCATCTCCAGTGTGACTGACAGTAGAACAGCACGAGAGCATACCGCAGCAGCCTAGCATGTCGATCACGCGCCCATAGTCAGTCTGTCAGTCAGTCAGTCATCGACCTGTGGAGAGAGGGGGAGGGAATGGATGGAGAGAGAGAGAAATGGTAGGCGGGTGGGTTCATTCAATAAAAAAGTAGACAAATTATCGAAGGGACTTATATTATAGTGCAATCGACCATAGCTTTTGTAGACTACCGGGGTTGAATATAGTGTAGAACTGAAATCGAACTAAAATTATACAGTAGGTCTCTTCTATCGTAGAGCAGCCTAAGGCGATCTTAAATAGTGCCAACTGTCCACTACAGTGTAGGATTGAGATGGCAGATATATGGTCTGGATATCCATTGGCGGAGGCATATTGGCCAAGCCTCACCAGGGTGAAGGATGGCACATTCAGAAGGGAGTTCCTTCTTTCCTCACGCTCTGAGACAACTTTAGTACCAATGCTAATCCAGGTCATCAACTGAAGAAACGAGTCCTCACACAAAGACCTAACTGATGTGCTGGTTGGAAGTGCATCGTGGGAAAAAGCAGGTATGAAGACAATTTAAAAAAATCCCATAGATCTTTATGACGAGACAGGAGTGATACCTCATGTCAAATTGAATGTCACAAGATTGGGGGGCTATCAGAAAACACCACTCCAACAACAAACAAAGGCTTATATACAGGATTTCAATCTTATTGAACAGGTGTGGGTCAAATGCCCATTATGAAAATGATGGCTATCATTGTTACCTTAAAACAGCTGCACTGAACCATCCTGAATGGCCCCCCCACGCACAACTCTTCCAGGGGGCTGGTGCCCCCCTCCTCCCAGACATAATGGATGGCCACATGTCCTGGCCATGTGTTCCCTTCCCATACCATCCTGGAACAGAAGAGACAGAGACATGTAGAGAGAGATACACAGCAAGAGACATAGACACACAGAGAGAAACAGATCACATAATCACTGTTACCATGGTAACCCCTGTAACTGCTCTACACTCAGTGTGATCTGTCAGATCCTCTAAACTATAACTGTGATCCATCAGATCCCCTACGCTGTAACTGTGATCCATCCGATCCTCTTAACTGTTACTGTGATCCATCAGATCCTCTTAAGTGTTGTAGTGATCCATCAGATCTTCTTAACTATTACTGTTTTCCATTGGATCCTCTTAACTGTTACTTGGATCCGTCAGACCCTCCTCTCCACCCTGCCAGGTCCCTCCTACCACATGACATAGAGTGGATTTGTGTCAGGCCCATGTTTTCCTTACTACTGGTGTCTCCCAGGGCTCCTTACTATTGGTGTCCCCCAGGGCTCCTCACTACTGGTGTCCCCAGGGCTCCTTAATACTGGTGTCTCCCAGGGCTCCTTACTACTGATGTCTCCCTGGGCTCCTCACTACTGGTGTCTCCCTGGGCTCCTTACTACTGGTGTCTCCCTGGGCTCCTCACTACTGGTGTCTCCCTGGGCTCCTCACTACTGGTGTCTCCCTGGGCTCCTTACTACTGGTGTCTCCCTGGGCTCCTCACTACTGGTGTCTCCCCGGGCTCCTTACTACTGGTGTCTCCCAGGGCTCCTTACTACTGGTGTCTCCTATGGCTCCTAACTACTGGTGTCTCCCAGGGCTCCTTACTACTGGTGTCTCCCAGGGCTCCTCACTTCTGGTGTGTCCCTGGGCTCGTCACTATTGGTGTCTCCCTGGGCTCCTTACTACTGGTGTCTCCCAGGGCTCCTTACTACTGGTTTCTCCCTGGGCTCCTCACTACTGGTGTCTCCCAGGGCTCCTCACAGCTGGTGTCCCCCAGGGTTCTGTTCCAGGCCCTTTCCTCTTCTATCAAAATACCAAGTAACTACGCTTAGTTACTATACTCACATGTTAAGATGATACCAATCAAGAAATGTACTCCTTCCCCTATTCTGATGCCGAAGGGGTGACTCACATTTCTGCATGTCTGGTAGACATCTCTGCTTGGGTGTGGACCCACCACCTTAGGCTCAACTTCCACAAATCAGAGCCACACTTTCTCTGGTGGAAAGCCTGTTTACTTTAAGACATATCTATCACAGTTGACATCATGGTGTCCCCCTCCAAAAGTGCAAAGTACATTGACATAACCACAAAACATCCTCCATGCTCTACGACAGGTCATTCCCTGGAGGGCTGAGGATCGGCTGGTTTTGGCACCCACTGGTTGTGGTTCCTACCTTGTGCTTGATTGGTTGAAGTCATTGTGCAGTTCTAAAGTCAACACCAAATTAAAAGTAAAAAAACGAATCCCAGAAGACACTGGGCTTTCTTCAGGTTCAATTACAACCCCCCTGCCCTACAACATTAATAGAGCAAGACCTCACCTCACACAGGACGTGGTACTGACCTAACCCCACACAGGAAGTGGTACTGACCTCACCTCACACAGGAAGTGGTACTGACCTCACCTCACACAGGAAGTGGTACTGACCTCACCTCACACAGGAAGTGGTACTGACCTCACCTCACACAGGAAGTGGTACTGGTGCCGGTGCCAGCACACCCCTGCAACATACCCAGAATGCCACTGCCTGCCTGTGGTTCAACCTTACCAAGTTCTCCCAGGTCCCCCACTTGCTGCCATTAAGGGAGGTGTACTAACTACAACTGAATGTCCAGAACACAGTCTGCTGAACGACTAACATTTAGAAATAACCTCTTAAATCATGGTAAACACAGTAATGACTGTAACCCCGGTAACCGTTGTTACCAATGTTACCACCTTAACCACTGTAACCACGGTAACCAGAAGCTACCATGGAGAACCTCCATATTTCAGCCTCTGAAAAATACATGAGTCAGGTGCAGGAAGAAATGTTCACCTGTTTGTTAAGTTGTTTATCCAGGAGGGTCCCCTGTCTGCCCTCCTTTCACCCCCACATGCCACACTGTACAAGGCTAGCATGTCAAGAACCTCATCCAACACACACACACACACACACACACACACACTCCCCAGCGTGGAGTCAATGTTGTGCCAATGTAATGATGGTGTATAGAAGATGGATCAGTTTGACCTTTATTATATCTAGTTGGCATGTTTCTGCTTATGAATCAATAACGACCCTCTGTTTCTGCGTGCGTGCGTGCGTGCGTTCCTAAGTGAATACCGTCTGAGCCCTTAGCTGAACCAAAGGTCACCTCGCTGGGGAGCTGAAGACACACCGGTTCCCCCCCCACTCCTTAAGGATGTATGTGTGTTTTAATCCACTTACTGCCCCCCCTCCCAACAGCCTCTCCTGCTCTGCATGTGACCTCTCCAACCACACACACACACACACACACACACACACACACTCACACACACACACACTCTCTCTCCCTCTGCCAGCCTGCACTTAATGACACCATGTGGTTTATAATGTCATAATGTGTAGTGCTGACGCGTGTGGTGAGGTCCATTACCTGACAAGAATACAAATCTATGAACACACCTGCTGAGCTCAAGGAAATGGGTCAAAGAACACACACACACACACACTTAACCGCCTTAAAATAAACAAGTCCGGTAATAGTGACAATATTGGTCTGCATTCATGTATACCGCATTTGTGTAGTGTGCATGTGTATGTGTGTGCATGTGTAGTGTGCATGTGTAGTGTGCATGTGTATGTGTGTGCATGTGTAGTGTGCATGTGTAGTGTGCATGTGTATGTGTGTGCATGTGTAGTGTGCATGTGTGTGACGTAACGCTGGAACATACTCAAGGACAGGTTCATGCCATAAACCCTGTTGTCTCCAGAATACGTGACATAACCCACGGAATGCTGTTGCCGTGGGAGATAACAGTGAATAATTGATTAATTATGCCGTCCCCTCTTCAGAATCCAAGGTCTTGATTGACATTCAATCAAAGCGTGACTTTGGTACCAGACAATATGATGAAAATGAAACACTGAAAGAACTGGCTGGTCTATATGAATTCATACAGAGGGTGCTTCAAACCGTGAAAGCTGATTGGCTGAAAGCCATGGTATATGATAGAGTAAACCCTGGGTATGACAAAAACATATTTGCACTGTTCTGAGTTGGTGACCAGTTTGTAAAACCAATAACTGTGGATCAAATTAGATTGCTTGTAGTTAGACTGCTGATGACGTTAAAAGTTTATGTTTTAGTCATTCAGCAGATACTCGAATCTACAGTGATTTATCAGAGCAGCTGAATTTGAGTGCCTTCCTCAACGGCGTAATTACAGTTTATTTTTAGCTTCTTAGCTTGTCAGCCTGGGCATTAAAGCCCAATTCTCTGATCTTTCTCTTATTGGACCACTTGGTCTGGATTTCCCAAACCGCAGAAAATAGTATATTAACCATGAAGTCTTTAACCATGTGTCATTTCAAGATGATAAAAACACAAATATGACACATCCATGGGGGGACCAGAGGTGGGTTTGGGGAACCCTGCTCTAGGATGTTGTACTAGCAGCTGCATACTGAATCTCTGTTTCTGAATACATTTGCGCAAGGTCCAATTTCAGTAACTGTAGTATCCAAGATACTCAGAAACACCCCATAATGAGCCTGCATCTTCAATCCGTGGCACGTGACAGCTTCCTTTTATTGTTACTGTGGCTACCTAAACATTCCGAAACATAACAGCCTCCTGTCTCATCAATACAAAATATAAACATAATTTTTCCCTGCCAAGTTGTAGCGTAACTAAATAAAAGTTTAAGTGATTTAGCAGCCGCTCATATCCGGAGCAACTTACTGGACTAGTGTCAAGTGAGTAGAGTGCTTTGGTCAACAGCACTACATGTTTTCCACTTGTCGGCTTGGGGATTCAAACCGATGACCTTTCATTTACTGGCACAACCCTCTAACCGCTAGGCGTTCAAATCAGCTTAAAACTCCCCACATGGTTCTCTGTAGCAAATGTTTACAGTAGATTTACCTATTATTTTTCTATTTAACAGGTTCTTTTGAAAAGCTACTCTCACCGTCAAACTATTAAGGCCTACTAGGGGACTATATGTAAATAATTAACCCAGAAAAATAATTCAGAGGAGGAATCCAGTAAAGAATACTAAGACTAACGTTTTGTCTTGGAGTCATAGAGGAGGAATCCAGTCAAGAGTGTCTAGACTAACCCTTTGTCACAGAGTCTTAGTGGAGGAACCAAGTCGTGAGTATTGAGACACACTCTTGATCTGTCCTGGCCTGGGGTCCTTTGTTCCAGCTGCTAGGGCCGATTTAGGCATCCAAATGTGTCCTGACTGAAACAGGCTTATCTTCTCTCACACAAAGAGCTATTTAACGACTGAAAAGAGGAGTGACATCTTCATTATATACCTCAGAAAAAGAGACAGACCTCAGAGCTCACAGGAATAAACGGTATACCTCTCAAATGGTACCCTATTATCAATGTAGTTCACTACGTTTGACCAGCACACACAGGGTAGAGGAGCAGTATGTAGGGAGAAGAGTTCAATTTAGGGTGCAGCCTTGGAGGATGGCCATCAGGAGAGGCTTTTTAATGGCAAGTCAAGGAGACACCACCTATGAAAATGAACCCTACTGATATTTGTCTTGAGATTTAGAATACTGAATGAAGAGTGAAGATTACTGGCTCTCATCAGAATTCTGCCGGGTTTCCACATTAACATCAACCTAACGCGAGTCGGTTGCAATTAAAACAGAAATCTGCAGGTTTGTCTTTTCAGCGCTCGGAACATGGTCATTACCGAGTAATAACCCGGAAAATAAAGAAACAGAGAGAAAGCAAAGAAATGACAGAAGTATATAAACCCATTCATTCATCCCTTGTTCTTTTTCAGCCCGACTCAGGCCCGAAGAGAAAGAAAACAGGAGGAGTGTCAGAGTGTCTGCCATGGCGTCCCGCTGATGTGTATTGTGACGGGGTGAATATAGAAAGACCAATATGGCCTCCTGCAAAGCTGGATTAGCTACACTGGATTAAAAGATTTACCTCCTGACGCTTATTCAAATATTGTTTCACGTGTTGTCACCCAGAATCCCAGAGAAACCACCTAATGCCCAATACAGAAAAAAGAACCCCTAAAGAAATCATAATCTTTCCTCTACAAAGTAGATCTACAAAATGCATTCCATTTTATTCCGGAATGAGAACGTGGAATCGGAACGCCATGTCTTGGTAAGACAATGGCGAAGGGTTCTGAGGCATTCCGTAACCCAGGAGGAGTGGATGATGGGAAGGGATGGTGTGAGAGATGGATGGATGGATGAAGCGGGACAGATGAGAAAAACTCCAGCAAGGCAAAGATGAAAATCGGCATGAAAGCGCGTCATGATCTTTGCGGCGATGGCTTTTTTCTGGACTCTCCGCTGGCAGTCAAACCAATTGATGTGGTTCCTTTGATGCTGAGAAAGGCCTGGGATACTGAAGGACCATAAGGACCATGATGAAAGGAGCGAAAGAAAGAGTCGGGGAAAAGGCTGTTATTAGATTAGAAGAAGAGGGAAAACACGACAACAAGCGGGTCGGACAGCGCCGCGCGGCGAAACGAGGAGAACAACGGGCTTTGTGGCATGCGGCAAGGCGGTGAAGGCTAAGCGGTGAAGACTGATTCTTACCGTGGCGGTGATGTGTTGGGGTTGGTGTTGGCGGGTCAGACCCGTCGTCATCCTGTTATAAGGGTGCCTGAAGGCACGGCGACGGTTCTGAGACGTCCAGTCCTTGGGCTCCCGTGGACGTCCCGCGGTGGAAGTGGTCGCCATCTTTGTGTCGTCGTCTTGGTTATCAGCCCTTCCCTCTCTCCTCCTCTCTCCTCATCCCTCTCTCCTCCAGTCACTCCACCCCTCCCTCTTCTTCTTGTTCTGGTGATGTCATCACGCAGCAGCAGTATCGACGGGAAACGAAGGCCTTCTACGCTCCATAAGGGTACCAGAATAGAGTGCAGGGGGCCCCGCTGTCTACACACACACACACACACACACATCACACACACACACACACACACACACACACACACACACACACACACACTAACATGACAACCACAAACATCAGACACCCACACAAACATTACACACACGTATATCACACACACATGGACACACACTCCAAGTAGACGCTCAGTAGAAAGGACATCAGTCTGACAGAGGCCCCCCACTGAGCCGGCTCTGCGTTTGATGTTGAATTTAACAGCTTCATTCATCTCTCCTTCTCTCTGTCCGTCTCTCTCCCTCTCTCTCTCTCTGGCCCTCTCTCTCCCTTTCTACTCTCTTCCTCTCTCTCAAGCCTCTTTTTTTACTCTTCTATTTCTTTCATCTCTCACCCCCTATCCCTTCTTTATATTCTCTCCTTACTCTCTCTCCCTGTTTTTGCCTTTCTCACAAGCCTCTCTCATTTCTCTCTCTTGTTCAATACCTTCTCAAATCTTGTTAATATTGCATGTGTGTGCGTGTGTGGGTTTGTTTTACCCTGGAGAACCCTTCTGTCTCCAGCCAATGTCTCTAGATCATCTACCAGCTGGTTCTCTTTGAAGTCTTCATACATAATCACCATTCATCTTCCTCCTTTGATCGCTCCTTTTTTAATCCTGACTGAGTTGTGTTGACATGCAATTTATGTATGTGTGTGTGTTCTGTATAATTCAATGTTATAGTTTGAGCAAGTGTTGGCCAGAGTGAGGTGTAGATGATGATGCAGAAACCATGCATGTAATAACGCCTGTCTGATCTACTGTCAATACCCTCAAAAAAAAATCATGTGGTACATCTCAATACTCTCAAGAACACATCATGGGGTACATCTCAATACTCCCAAGAACACATCATGGGGTACATCTCAATACCCCCCAGAACACATAATGGGGTACATCTCAATACTCCCAAGAACACATCATGGGGTGCATCTCAATACCCTCAAGAACACATCATGGGGTACATCTCAATACTCCCAAGAACACATCATGGGGTACATCTCAATACTCCCAAGAACACATCATGGGGTACATCTCAATACCCCCCAGAACACATAATGGGGTACATCTCAATACTCCCAAGAACACATCATGGGGTGCATCTCAATACCCTCAAGAACACATCATGGGGTACATCTCAATACCCTCAAGAACACATCATGGGGTACATCTCAATACTATGGCTAGTCCTCTTTCTGCTGCCAAGCGGAAATTACAAATGTATATTTGAACAGCAGATGTTTCTTCAGGCCTTATAACTGCAGATGTTTCTTAAGGCCTTATAACTGCAGATGTTTTTTAAGGCCTTATAACTGCAGATGTTTATTAAGGCCATATAACTGCAGATGTTTATTAAGGCCATATAACTGCAGATGTTTCTTAAGGCCTTATAACTGCAGATGTTTATTAAGGCCTTATAACGGCAGATGTTTATTAAGGTTTTCAATGACCAGTGAGTCACCAATCCTATTATCACTTATCAGGATTAAATGTAAATGTCAGTTGGCTTTCATAACCAAGCTTTTAAACATAATAGAGGTTGACAGTGGTTCTAGAGGGCAACAGTGGTTCTAGAGGTTGACAGTGGTTCTAGAGGGCAACAGTGGTTCTAGAGGGCGACAGTGGTTCTAGAGGGCAACAGGGGGTAAAAATGTATATAATTTAATCGTCATGCAATGTCAATTGCCAAAATACAGCCCTGTCTCATTACAAAAAGGCCTTAAGCCAATCTGCTTATCTCCTGATGTGGAAACTGTTCTACAAACGACCCAACACATCACAACAGGCTCAGTGTTCTACAAACGACCCAACACATCACAACAGGCTCAGTGTTCTACAAACGACCCAACACATCACAACAGGCTCAGTGTTCTACAAACGACCCAACACATCACAACAGGCTCAGTGTTCTACA
>JACXGJ010008316.1:0-13315 GCA_016801105.1 Esox niger | reverse complement strand
GTTCTACATACAACAGGCTCAGTGTTCTACATACAACAGGCTCAGTGTTCTACATGCAATCTCTGTCCCCCTTTTGATCTGTCTGTCAATGAAATTCTAATGTTTTAATTGGCATGACGTAAGAATATTGCCAAAGCATTTCAGAGATAAAATGTATTCACAATCAGAAATACTTAGAGCAACTAGAATAATCATTAGTCTCCCTCAGTCTTTCTGTCTCTGTCTCTTTGTCTTTTTCTCTCTAACAGCTGGACTTTACTGATTGACATTCTAAAGGCCAACCTCAAGTATTAAACCAAAAATGTATCTCATCACTGACTGACACATTAAAATAAATATTTCCAATCCCTTCCTGGTTTATAATGCACTCCAATCAAAATTCAAACATCTCCCTGATTGTTTTATACACCCGACCGCTTCCTACTGTAAAGTAGTTTTCTGCAGGATGTGGCAGAGATGGAACTCCATTCAGGATGCACACCTTCATTCTGAAGACTTAATGTTCCGCCCAGAAAGCACTGTGGCTCAGAGGGGACCAATGAGAGCTCAGTCAACACCGCCACTCTAATGGGGCTCTACCTTCTGCGTTGCCATGGACACAGCTAATAGCAGCGAGCTGACAGGCTGCTGAGTGATGATAAGGGTTTCTCATTATATTGACTTATTCTCATACAGTCACACACCCACACAGGGAAGAGTATTTCTAGGTAATCTGAACAGTAAATAGATGAAACTACATCTACCCATCAGGAGTAAAAAAGGAGTGCAAGGCTATATTACCTGTGTTGAGTGATACAGAAGGATGATCTATGTGTGATTTGACAGTGGGAATGGAAAACTGTGTGTGTGTGGCATAATAACCCGATCCACAGCCTAGACAATCAATGCAACAACATAAATTCCTACATTTCAGACGAACAGCATCACTCCTTCAGATTAACAACTTTTCTGTGGAATTCCTGCTAAGTACTTCTAGTCCATCAGACGCTAAATGGAATGGCTGCATTCTATAAGCTAGCCAACTCTTTTGTTTCAAAATGATCTGGTCAGAAATCTGACTTGAGCAGAGACTGGTGTGACTATTCAGTGCACAACACGACTTCCAAAGCCTTGATGAGAACCTCACCACCGCGAAAAAATGGAAGGGTTTCTCCATCTTGCCCTTCCTCTTTAAATGTGTTGTTTATCTTGCCCCCCCCCCGAGGCTCCATTCTGGGCCCCCTTCCCCTGAAGTTCCATCCTGGGGTCCTCCGAAGGCTCCATCCTGGGCCCCCTTCCCCTGAGGTTCCATCCTGGGGCCCTCCAAAGGCTCCATCCAGGGCCCCCTTCCCCTGAGGTTCCATCCTGGGGCCCTCCGAAGGCTCCATTCTGGGCCCCCTTCCCCTGAGGTTCCATCCTGGGGCCCTCCGAAGGCTCCACCCTGGGCCCCCTTCCCCTGAGGCTCCATCCTGGGCCCCCTTCCCCTGAAGGTTCCATCCTGGGGCCCTCCGAAGGCTCCATCCTGGGGCCCTCCGAAGGCTCCATCCTGGGCCCCCTTCCCCTGAGTCTCCATCCTGGGCCCCCTTCCCCTGAAGTTCCATCCTGGGGCCCTCCGAAGGCTCCATCCAGGGCCCCCTTCCCCTGAGGTTCCATCCTGGGGCCCTCCGAAGGCTCCATTCTGGGCCCCCTTCCCCTGAGGTTCCATCCTGGGGCCCTCCGAAGGCTCCATCCTGGGCCCCCTTCCCCTGAGGCTCCATCCTGGGCCCCCTTCCCCTGAAGGTTCCATCCTGGGGCCCTCCGAAGGCTCCATCCAGCTGATTTGTACCTACATGCTGCCGCTGGGACACGTTTTGAGGAAACATGCACTGGACCCATACACCTATGCTGAAACACTGACACTACCAATGCCTCTGCCCACCCGCTCAGATGTCGGGAGGACATCAAAATGTGGATTTGCAAACCTGGAGCCGTTAACAACTCTCTCAGCAGTCAGGTCAAGAGTTCCCTGTTCAAGTTTTAGCTCAGGTCTGTATACACTCAGTTCAGCACATTGTGCTCAGGTCTATATACAATACATTCAGTACAGCCTATTGAGTTCAGGTCTATATACACTCAGGACAGCCCACTGAAGTTGGGTCTATTTTCACTCAGCACAGCCCATTGAATTCAGGCATATATACACTCAGTACGCCCATTGAATTCAGGCATATATACACTCAGTACGCCCATTGAATTCAGGCATATATACACTCAGTACGCCCATTGAATTCAGGCATATATACACTCAGTACGCCCAATGAATTCAGGCATATATACACTCAGCACAGCCCATTGTGTGTATGGTTAAACTGCACGTCTCAAGATGTGTGCAGCCCATGAGAAGATAATCATAGCTGTACTTACCAGCTGTAGGCACATCTCGTTCAGCGAGCAGAGCAGAAACACACACAACGGCCGTACACAATTACTTGAATATCAATTACATTGAACGTCCATTTACCACAGTAATAAGCTAAATGATTCAGTCATAATAGGAAACAAGTACATTGTCCACCACAAGCGCTTTATAAATGAATGTGTTACTACTTTCTGTTATTGATTCGTTATTGTTGGTAAGTGTGTTGACGTGTGTACATGTGAATGCATTCAGGTGTGTGTCTGTGTCAGGACCAGATGTCTCAGAATATGGCCCAGGAGACAGAACGACTCTAAAGGTCAGGTATGATGTCTGTCCCAAACACCACCCTATTCCCTAACAAAATAGTGCACTAAATAGGAATTTCGTATACCTCGGAGCACTACAGAGAGTTCCCTAGTGGATGATAATCCCTCTGTCCTCAGGGACAACGTGCAGAAGATGTGTGTGTGTCTGAGTGTGTGTTAGAAGGATGTTCCATTGTTTCCGGGCCTGTGACCTTTACACTCCTATAACAGGGGTTTGACAGATCCTGAGTGACAGGTGTGGTTCTCAGCGATTAGTAAGTGCGTGTGTGTTGGGTTGTGTGGCAGGGGGTTAAGGCCCCACACAGACACACAGAGCAATTAAACAGTGCAGAGGGCCAATTAAAACAGAAACAGGAAGTGTGTGTGTGTGTGTGTGTGTGTGTCTCTCTCTTGTAAGTACAAAAAGCATTCATGGGCAATGAAATACTGTAGGACTTAATGGTTTTTCTACGTATTGTGATGCAGCATACACATTTAAATTGCACATAATTAACATACCAGTCCACAAGTACATAGCATTTAAATCAGGCCGAGGGCAGGTTCATCTGACAAGCAGGTGAATTGTGATGACGCACCTTCTGTAAATTGCCTATTATAGCATTTGTAACATCTGACGCCTAATGGTCTTCATTTTAATGACCACCGTTATTCAAGGGTTTTAAACTGAGTCCTAATCATTTGGAACACGGGTGCCGTAGGGATTCCACCTTGTCCAGGAAAACGTCAAACCGCGACGCTCCAGACGAGGAACGGAGCGAGCCAGCTGTCGGCACTAACGATCCGCGGGGTCAGAAGGAACATACCCTGCCTGGGTAATTAACTTTAATAGAGTGGCACTGGGAAAAATTGTGTGCGCGAAAGAGCCATGTTTGTGTGTGAGCGAGTCGAGAGAGAGAGGGGGTAGCGTGTGAGAGGTCAGCGCGGCATTCCGACGAGAGTAAACAGAGAAAGCCGGCGTAAATTAGCACTACAAATGAGTCGGCTTGGGCAGCTCCTCCTTATGTCCGATCCATTTTAATGGTTGTTTTTCTAGACACTTAAGAACCCACATTGACCACCTGTCTCTTAGTATCACTGACAAGGAAAGGACTGATAACCCATTCCCCCACCTCATTCCTGCGTTTCACATCAAATCCGTGTTGCTTTAATTATGCTTGCACTCACTGCCTAAAATTTGATTAGTGGCCCCTGTCCCCTTTTGGCAAGGACTCCCCAGCGGTCAGGGGCCCTAAGCAGCCGTAATGCCGGGAGCAGGCCCTGCGCGCTCTACATGCCAAATGTTGTATTTCATAAAGCTGTTTTAATTAAGTCCTGCAGTTCCTCCTTTTATTTCCGTTCCCTGAAGATAATAGTACAAGGTCCAAAACACAGATCAGGCCCATCTTCCAGGTACCAAGTGTCAAAGCCACTGTGCATCCACTCTGTCGTTGCTTGCTCTTCGGGCTTTCATCTGTACTTCGTGACAACGGACGATTTAAAAAGGACTTTATAAAATGTTGTTTATTGATTGAGTGCCGATTTGGGATCAGTCGAGTCTTAACGAGTTACGGAACAGTGAGTCACTTCCTGTAAACTGATTCCGTGGCTGGGATCAGGATTTAAAGACCTGCAGTCGACATTCCCAATCTCAATGGCAAATGCACTGCAACATGGAAGACCCTCAGAAATAAGTGATCACGCATCATCAATACTGTCCACAAGAGGTATAAAAACGATCACTGGTCATAAATACTCCCACAGGAAGCGAAGAGGACCAATCACAAGCCGATGTGCTGTAATGATCGTAATGCTGACTGATATTCCTGAGGCTGTAACCAAATGGGAACCAGAAGTAAATAACCAGAGGCGGAAAAAGTGGGTTCACCACTGTAGAGAAATATCTAATTACAACCCAAGTAAACAGGTAAAGGGAGTTCAAAACTAACCAGTGATCAATGAAATAAAAAGGAAGTGTAAATGTCAGCTGAATGTCACTGGTTAGTTATGAACTCTGTTTCTCTGGTCGTTTTGCTCTGACATAGGAACTTCCCAAAATTGGTGAACACAGCAGGGACTTTTACTTTGTAGTTTGTCCACTCCTGGAAATAACACATGTAAGTCAACCATTGTGGCGGTTCCACACCAGGCAGCCCAAGCTAATCGACAAGACCTATCTTTAAACATTCAAACTGATTGAAAATCAGGAAAGCAACAAACACCCTTAATCCCTGACAATACCGGGGACTTTTACGGGAAATGTTTTCGTTCCCAGCGAAGACCTGTTGAACACCAGGAGGCTGAGAAAGATTCGGAGGCCATAATGGTATGTCAGTAGGAGGTAACACCCACTATACTCCACCCAGACCAATTCCTGGCAAGACGACATCCAGCGATTTCAGAAAAAGGGCACCTAACCCACAAGAGATGACTGACCGTGGATCTGAGGTGATCTGTGTGGTCACCCCACCTGTCCTGTGATGATTGGTACTTGAGACACGTGGACAAGCTAGTGTTTTCAGGGAGATATGCAGGGATAGCAAGACGTCACCACCAGCGCTACATCAGAAGGTTACTGCTCAGATGTCATCAGTGAAAATGAAGAGGCCATGTGAAAAAAAAACATGGGTTTAAAAGAAAAAATCTTTATAAAACTTTACTTAAAACAAATGACATTTAATTTGACCATCAGCTTTTAACAAGGTCTGTATGGGTGTCATGTCGAGGACACACTGGAGTTGACACAAAATGGAGGACAAAGGATGCATCAGTCTGGGTTCAGGGAAAATTCCTTTTCAATAACAAACAACAAAAACACAGATTCAGCATTCTTCTCATTAAAAAGCACAGAAAAGAACTGGAATTTCCTTGTTCTTTCTAAAATGACTGGCATTTAAATGGAATTCAGCCCAACCCTCCAAAGAATTACACACACCCACTCAGGGTACGTACCAAAGTGACCTCTGTTCCCTTTGTAGAGCACTCATTTTAACTAGGACTCATAGCAAAATGTTGTGCAACTACATAGGGAACATCTATATGATAATTCCCTGCCCTACTTTAAACATACTGACTGCACCATCTGCACTGCGTTGCCAGTTTAGTACCCATTCCCTCTCCTTCACCGCTCTTCCAGTTGTTCTGGAACAGCCCCTTCTCCCTTTCCTATGCATCTCCCTGCCCATCTGTTTTGAGGGCATCCTTTCTTTCTCCTTGTTTTACATTATCTTCCAGGGTGGTGGGGACTGCTTCCTGTTTCCCATCCGTGAGACTGTCCATCCTGGCAACCTCTTCCTGTTTCACATCCTTAAGTCTGTCCTCCTTGATGACCTCTTCCTGTTCCACATCTGTAAGACCCGCCTCTTTGGCAACCTCTTCCTGTTTCCCATCCTTAAGACCAGCCTCTTTGGCAACCGTTTCCTGTTTTCCATCCTTAAGACCCTCTTCCTTGACAACCTCCTGCAGGTTGTACTTCCTGTAAAGCATGTAGTCCCTAACAACACTGACACAGCACACGCTCTTGATGACTTCGACGATGATGGTGAGCTCAGGTGAGGTCAGGTCCACCTTGTTCTTAGGATTCATCTTCCCTACCAGGCCTGCAGGGGGAGGCAGAGAGACATGCATATTTTGTGATGTGATAAAACGGAAACTGATGCAGGTTACATTAAGATTTATCAATTCATAACAACAAAAGAAAAATTCATGCATAGACTGATAATGCAGTCCAAATCACTCAGGCCTGACAGATTAGCACATTATCAGCCACAATCTGAGGCACCCGCTCTAAAAGTCTTTATAGACCTTCCACCTTTAAACAGTCTGGTTGTGTCCATTCTAGTTTGGTTCTACAAGCTTGTGTCCATTCATATTCAACATTCAACGGGTCCGTTGCCGGGGGAAACGTATTCATCTTTATTTATTATCTGAATTGCGGCTGGCAGATCAGACGACTAAAATTAATCAATCAGGAAAAACGAGTATGACCCCACCAGTCGGTTAACAGAACAAGGAACAGTTTGCCAGAGTTTGAGGGCGTTGGACACATCTGTAAAAGATAGATATCCAGTCACTAACATCTATTGGGTCCCTATCGTCTCCATGTACCTGCCAAGGTCTTTATGATGTCCTCCCTCTTGTTGTGGGAGCTGTTGCGAGCTTTGAAGGCAATCTGGTAGGTTCCATGATTGGGGACTTTAAACCACGGCTCCAAGAACACACTCAGGTACTTATCCATGTCTTCCTGGAAAGCCTTGCACGTACCACTCACCTAGAACATGAGACAAAATCACACGGAGAACGACATGAATCAGACAAAGTCCAGGGCCAATATTTAAGATGTTCTTCAGAGAGAGTGCAGATCTGGTAAACAGATTCTAGAACAGCACAAAAATAGTTATATTCTAATATTCAGATTCCCTTCCATTGTAATGTCAAGATTCTATTTAATTGTGTCCTAATATTCAGATTCCCTTCCATTGTAATGTCAAGATTCTATTTAATTGTGTCCTAATATTCAGATTCCCTTCCATTGTAATGTCAAGATTCTATTTCATTTTGTTCTAATCTTCAGATTCTAGTTCGATCCGTTTTAGTTCCACACAACACATATCAGACCTAACTCTTGTACTGCAGGTAAACTTCCTAAAGAATCTTGGGGATTTCCCAACAGAGCCATGAGGGCTCTGTCCTGAATAAATGCACTCCTTGTCCTATGTAGTGCACTTCTTTCCATTGTAGTGTAATGGGGGATAGGGCACCATTTTGGACTTCGCCCACATCATTTCAATGGCTCACCGGCAACATTCTGAGGATGACACGTGACTTCTTCTTCTTGGTGACATGAAGGTCTGACAGAATGCTGTGCACCAGTTTATCAGGGTCTGTGGAGGGGGGGCAACAAAGGACAGGTTAGTAAAGAACCATCTAGTTGACCGACTACTGTGGTCTTAACAGATTTCACTTTCCATGTTCAGAGTTGGCATTGAAGTAAGTATAAAAACAGCATAATTGACCATTAAGGATTGACCATGGATGCCAATTAATTAGATTAATAACTTTTTACAACTGATCTCAGACTAAATTACCATTTAAAAATGTGTTAGATTAAGAGACTGACCTCAGTTTAAAGAACCACTTTTAAATACTTTAGATAAGTAACTGATAAGGACTGACCAAACAATTTCACATTTACAAATCCTTTAAATTAGTAACTATTAAGAACTGACCTTTGACTAAACTACTATTTAAAATGTGTTAGATTAGTAACGAGCAACATGCTCACCGAGGTTCTTCGTCTTGATGAAGATGACGTTGTTTGCTCCGCTGTCCATGGCCTGGAAGCGACGCTCCCGTTTCCCTGACGACGCCTTGAGCTGCTTCACCTCCTTCTTCAGTGCCGTCTCAACGTCTTCATCCTCATCTTCCTCACTGCCGCAGTCCTCTGGCTCCTTGAACTTTACAAAAAGGTAGTCAACACAACGATGGATTTAACATTAACAACAAACTGTACTTTATTGTCCATTAACTTGCAGATATCTTTAAGCTCACAACCCGCATGCCTAATGCAAACACCATAAAGGCTTAAATTAATGGGTTGAGTTACAGTTAAGCGGCCCTAGAGCGATTGTAGCCTAGCACAACCTGCGGTCAATAGCATTAAGAAAGGCGCTAGCAACTCCCTGATTTTAACTACGTGTTAGGACAGGTGCCTAATACGTCCCAGCACTTGGTTTTTCGCCTGTACATGGACAGTAAAACAAGTTTTTAATTCAAAGCGGGAAGAAAAGACTAACGCCTGATTAAATCGTACATGGTTAAGTTAGCCAAAATGTGCTGCTTACATTCTCGGGTCCGTAGAGTTGGTCGGCGTATTCGTTCAGCAGGTTAAATGCTTCGGCGGTACATTTCCTCTCGTTCATGTTACAGGTGATTAAAATGCCCTGCATTCCAACTTCAAGCTCCCGGGAGCCTTTGTATTTCTTACTCCGCTGTCCACCGCCATAACGCTTCTTGTTACGCTTCCTCGAGTCTTGTGCTTCAGACATTGATAATATTGGGTTGCTGGCAACTAGTAAAAATAACTATTAGAAAACCTGAATCTGGATAACGTTAGCTAGACTTCAGTTAGCACTAGCAAGGATAGCAGTTAGCAGGTTAGCTAGCTACTACAGTACTACGACTAGAAAAACACACGACGCATGCATGGGATTGCTAGCTAACAAGCAACAAAACCTCTGTACATGATTGTACACTTCGGGTTTAATTAAATTGCTATGATTAATTTGATACAGAAAGGCCAGTCAACTTTAACAAGAGACACGCGCAGACCAAAGTTACTCCAGGTTCATTCAAACCACAGCTGCTTCTACAAAATGTGTACATCGCTCTACTACCGGTCGCTATGAGGGACAATTTACTATGTGAAATGCGTTGCGAACAGTAAGCATGACTGAAATTGAACTCATGTAAAAAATGCAATAGATATTTTATTACAAACATTGCTGACAAAGATTTTACATTGAATGATATTCAATTTCACACAATAGGGATTCATTAGTTAAAACGGTACACTGTAAATGCATAGAATTCATGCCCTAGAAAAGCTGTAGCACACGATGTAGATAAATACGTCATACACTAATATTAAATAATTTTTTCATAAAGCATTGTTACTTATATTAAATTCATCCAATTAGAGGTCAATGCCACTGATTAGGTGTACTCACAACCATGGGTTATAGACTTTTGCTCCAACCCAGCATTAACAGAACAAATCACGAGCCCATTGGTAAAAAAAAAAAAAGCTCCAGACACAACCCATATAGCTAGTAACTCTTCCTAGATGATGGGGGGGTGAACAACACTGACGTTGCGACCAAAACATAGAGAGATGGAGGAAGTCGCAGCGCAAGCCAGCGATTTGGTCTGGAGTAGGCCGGACTCCCACTTGAAGAACTCACAGCCCTTCTGGTTCCCACCAGGACCGGGTTTCCGCACCGTGCAACCGTAGAACGTTCGGCCGTGGTTCGGACCACCGTTGCACACCGTTTGCCGCTTCGCCCGCCGCCCGCAGCCGCACAGAGGGGCCGTGATTCTGGTGTTGATGGTCGGCGGGTACGATGAACGGGTCACTGACGAAGAGCAGAGGGAAGACCCGCCCACAGAGGAGCCGAGACCGGAGTGGTTCGATGCACACTTCCTCGGCCTTGGCAACGCGTTGGCGACGGGCCTGGCAGAAGACGTTCTCAACGGAGCGTTGTTCGGGGCCTCGGTGTGCGGGCTCAACCGACTGGCTGATCGGTTAGAGTCACGGCCGGTGGAAAGAGGTCTCGGTCTGGCGAAGGAAGGACCAGGTTGGGCCAGGGAAGACATTGCCGTCGAAGCGTAAGCAACGTTTTCGGTTGGGAGGGGTCTTGACCAATCGGCTTGGTGGTTGGTGTTCTTGAAGACCGGCATGGGTTTGCTGGAGGAGGAAAGGGACGCTGTTGATGTTTTGTTCCAAGTCTTGGGTGTTCGGATGACGCTGGATGAGTTCATCTGGTCACTGTAGATTATAATGGAGTTGTTGGGCGTTTCTGTGTAACGCCTCATATTTTCCGGGAGGCTGGAGCGTTGATGAACAGGCCTGGGTCTGGCAAAGGAAGAACTGTCTGAATTATGGGACGTGGAGGTTTTGAATATGGAGGAAGTGAATGTCCTCGCTGCCTCAGCTTCTGAAAATCTGCAGGATGTTCTCAATTCATCTGTGGGTTTTGGTAATTCTCTTTTCGGTTCTGACCGCGTATCTGAGTGGCTAACAGGTCTGGGCTTGGCAAAAGATACACTGGATGAAGTTCTAGTTTTCAGTCTGTGGTTCAGGCCGGTCAGAGGCAGGCACGATGTGTTGTTGGTGCTGGAACTGGGCCCACTGTTGTTTGGACCTGGAACTGATTCTGACTGTCCTGAATTTGGAAACATAGAAGGATCAGTCTCAACACACACATCATCCTCCGTGTGCATGGAGATAGGTGCATCATCCATCTGAAACATCTCCTCCTCCGTGTGCACGTTAACAGACGTGTCATTGTCCTCTGTGTACACATCCTCACCAGCCACAACAACACAGTCCTCCAGTAGCACGTCGTCATATGAACCACACGGCTCAGAATCCACGGGCACTTCCTCCTCTAAACTTCCTCTTTCCGGGTCAAGGTTCATATCAGACTGGGGCAGACGAGGGATGTTTGCAGTGGTGGAGACCAGAAGGAGGCTACTGCCTCTAACATGGAGGGTAGAGGTTAAATTAAGAGTCACAGGAGAGGAGACGGATGTTATGGTTCCTATTCTGGCTGTCCTGCTACTACTGCCACCACATCGTGGGGTGGTTAAACCGTTCAGGAGGGTCTTCGGCGAGACGATGCTCTGACACTGAACATGTTCATTGGTTGTGTCTGCTCTGCCAGCAGCCATCTTGTTTTCTGAAGGATCGGGTGGGGGTTTAGTGTCAGCGGTGTTGCCAGCTGGCCTGCTGTTGAGTGGATTTCCAAGATGCCGGCAGGTTGTTGCTGGTGTCTCTTCTGCTGGGTTTTTGATCGTGGTGGGGTCATTTATTTTGCTGTTAATGTTGTTATCACTCGTGTTTCCCAGACGATTGTTCCCATTTCCGAACAGGGGTTTGGGTTTCAAAGGCGCCTGTGAGAAAAATAAAATAAAGTTTAAAACAGGCTGGTTAACAGAAGAGTCTCACAGGATTTCTGATCTTTGCCTGTAGCTTGGAAGCAGGACGAACATCCTAATCCGTGTACCTTGCTAAAACAATTCCATTGCACTGCCTTTTCGGAGTGTAGGAGTCTTTTGAATGGTTTGCACTGATGACAGCCCGGTGCTAAAAGAGGCAGTCACCTGTGGGAGTCTTTGGAATGGTTTGGCACTGATGACAGTGTGGTGCGAAGAGGCAGTCACCCGTGGGAGTCTTTGGAATGGTTTGCACTGATGACAGCCCGGTGCTAAAAGAGGCAGTCACCCGTGGGAGTCTTTGGAACGGTTTGGCACTGATGACAGCCTGGTGCGAAGAGGCAGTCACCCGTGGGAGTCTTTAGGGGAGAAGCAGTGGGTTCAATGAGGGTCACCTGGGTCTGCTTTTTTAGAGGAGTGGAACCCGAGACCAGAGCTTCTTAGCACCGGGGGGGGTCATCAGTTGAGTAGCAGTGGGGTGTCGTTAGGAATCCACTCACCCTCTCCAAACTGCGAGTGATCTTCATCACACACCCGTCCTTCATCATCCTCCACGCCAGGCGGGCTGTGTTGCGGGCGTCATCCAGACCTGAAATTATGAAAATATTTATTGACAACAAAGACAAATAACGCCACAGATTATTATAGTGAACCCTGGACATTTATTCACAGTCTCTTTTAAGGTGTCTTCTGTGTAATTTTGATCTTTCACTTGAAATTATATAAAATGTGTGTATTTGTTGTAATAGCACAGTAGAAAAAAAAGCAATTTTAGGTTAGAATTAGATTAAGTGATTATGGGGAAAATATATAATTACTGTTAAATGGTATTGAATGGCTGGTAAAACCAGTGTGTGTGGGTAACTACCAGAGTGCTCCCGTCCAGAAAACTGAATTCCTAGATCCTGTAGGGCTCCGTTCAGGCCCTTGGGTTTTCGGTGGTAAAACAGCTGAGACACACAGGAAGCAGAACAGGTTTACACACAAATGGGTAAATGACTTCCTGGGTCTGTAACATTTTAGTCAAAAGGCCGTCACTCTCTTGACAGAAGTGTCTGTTAAAAGACCAACATTCAATTGACACCAGAAACTGCATGAAAGCCCAGTGGTTCATTTAAGTGATGAGGTTTCTTGGCGGAACTCAAGAGTAATACTTAACATACTTTGAGATGTAAACATTTTTACAAGACATTGTTATTCTAATTACGGTAACAAATGGCAAAATAGCCTTAAATCCAAACTATATGCATCTCTATATTTAAATACAAAAAACACTCTATTTAATAATAATATAACTATCTTGTATTTTCAAACATACAAAGACATTTGAAAGGACAGTAAATCAGCAACATTTTCAGTAACAGAAACATGACTGATCAGTGGTTCTTTACAATGCCAGTGGTTTGAAAAATGTCACTGGGGTCATAAAATATTCAAAATGCTGATCACAGCATACATTTACATTTTCTGTGAATTATTATTTTAATGTGGAAAAACAGATGCTACACACCCTGTAAGTAGCTCGTAGGTCTATCCAGCTGTTGAGGACATCTGGTTTGTGGAGCTGCTTCCTCTTACATTCATAAAGTAGACACACCCCCAGGTCCCAATCTAAACCAATAGAACACACCTCGTATAGTTAACTACTCATATGATAGACACACCCCCAGGTCCCAATCTAAACCAATAGAACACACCTCGTATAGTTAACTACTCATATGATAGACACACCCCCAGGTCCCAATCTAAACCAATAGAACACACCTCGTATAGTTAACTAATCATATGATAGACACGCCTCCAGAACCCAGTCTGAAACAATAGAAAATACATCAAAGTTAATGTATTAATCCTTTTGCAGCCATACCTCTAGTTTCCTGTGTAAAACAATCGAACACCTCTATGAAGCGGCCATACTGGA
>JACXGJ010008315.1:0-27602 GCA_016801105.1 Esox niger | reverse complement strand
TCTCTCTTTGTGTCCCTCTTTCTTTCTCTCCCCATCTCCTACCCTCTTACTCACCTTGTTCATATCACTCACCCTTTCTGTTTCTCTCCCTCTGACACTCGATCACTTTGCCCATCTCTCAACGTCTCACCTTCTTCCCTTCTTTATTCTTAATTGCAACCATTCTCTTCCAGTATATATCTCCCCACTCTCTCCCTCCCTCTTCATTTCTCTCTCCGTCTCTTCTCCTGTATCCCTGTCTCTCTCTCTCTCCTTTTCTCTCAGTCTCCTCAGTTTTCCGCTCTCTGTGAGTCACCTATATTGCTTCATTCATCATTTCCTTTCTCCATCCTTATCGCTTTATGAATCACAAGTCCTTTCTCTCCATCCATATCCAGCAGAGCGCCCTACCACCACTCTCTGTTGCTCACCCACACACACACACACACACACACACACACACACACACACACACACTCACACTCACACTCACACACACACACACACACACACACGTTTGTACAGCTGATCTCATGGGGAGAAACTTTACCTAGGTGTAATGCCTAACCTTAACCCTAAACTTAACCAACAATGCCTGGACCTTACAGAAACTCAAATTCTAACTCTAAAATAAACTGTAAGTTTGACCCTAAACCTAAACCCTGAGCCAAAAATTTACATTTGCCTCATGGGGACCGGCAAAAGGTCCCCATGAGTCCAATTTCTTCTGGTTTTACTATACTCACACACACACCTTCGCACACACATACACACTCCTTCAACCTCTCAAAGATCCAGCAGTTTATGAGTCATAGGCAACTATTGTGAAAGAAAATCACTCTCCTTTCCAGGTGTTTTTCTTTTCTGGAGGAGAGTGGTGATGGAGGACAGTGGAGAGATCGAATGTGTATAAGAATGACACACACACTACACTAGTGTACACAGGCTGACATAAATCAAATTGTAAACATTGTCTTCTCTGGTGCCAGTGCCTCCCTTGTCCCTCCCTCTTTCAACAATCTCTCTTTAACCCTCTCTCTCCCTGTCTGGGACAATGTCTCACCCCATGGCTGTTTATCTGTCTGTATTTTCATGTCTAGGACTTTCTGTCTCTATCTCTCTATGTCTGGGACTGTCTTTCTCTCTAGGTTCTTTTATTTCATTCTCTACATTTCCCCAGAGCCATTGGCAACAAACAATTGGTTATTGATTATGTCAATTAACCTCCACAAATAAATTAAAACACACTTCAAAAAGCAGAACCCTCTCTAAAATGTGAGTCATCCATCCACACAAACACACAATACTGTGTGAACAGTACCAATGATATTGCAACACTCCATTCCCCCTGGCCTTGCTAGTCATAAATAATGTCTGGCCAGGCCAGCAGCTTACCAAGGGCAGCAGGAGGAGGAGGGCCAGGGGGGCCGTGCTCATAGTGGCAGACATTTCGTGTTCCTCAGGGACTGCAATTGTCCAATCAGATGAGGTGGAAAGCTCTTGAGGATTTACAGACAAGAATGCTGGTCAGCTTTTTGGCTTCACCTTCGGATCTGGAACCACAAATAAACCTTTTGGAAAAAGAGACACGCACAAACGCCATGTAAGTTGAAGGATGAGAACAGGGGAAGGGCTATGTTCTCAGCAACAATATGTGTTTGTGTGTGTGTGTGTGTGTGTGTGTGTGTGTGAAAAAAGCCAAACATAGCTTTCATCTGGCACCCTTTTTATTTATGTCCTCTAAACAATAAGTGTGTAAAATCGGCTTAATGCTATGGCATAACCAAACCATGTTTGTGAGAAGAATTTATTTATTCAAACAATTAAAACAATCAATCATTAAATAACAGCACACATACACACACAAATATACACACACAAATAAGTGGCATGAAATGCGCATACGTAAGCATGTATATATATATATACGTAGACGCGTGCACCATCACACAGGTGCACGCACACAGGCACAAATCCAAATGCACGCATGCCGCATATATACTTGCATACGTTGGCACACTTACTGTGAATGTTTACACATATCTGTATTCGGGTGAAGAAAATGTGTCTTCTACTGAATGGTGCTCTTTAGATGTATATACACACAGGGCATTGAATAACACAGCTCTACCATATCTAATGAATCACACTAGTTCTACATTACTGTGAGGAAATGAAAGATTGCTTTCCATTCTCCTAGTAGAGGGACAGAGGGTTTGTGTCATGTGATGTTGTTGCGGTCCTTCTTGCGGAAGTCTGTGATCTTCTCGAAGAGGCACCACTGGTTTGTTGAGGTCCAGTCCTGGCTGAATCGTCCAAGAAAGTTGTATGACTTGTCTAAGGCCTTTTCTGGATGCAGCACTGACTAGCAATCCTCCATTGTCCATCTACTACTTCACATACCCTACTCTATTATCATAACATGTGGAGTGGAAGTGATGGTGCTCCTTCATCCCAACCTGTGACTGTTGGGTGCCAGCCTGTGCTAGGATGGGACAAAGGTCTCACCAGACTCAATGCCAATAACAATAATGGTCCCACTATATTACACTAGCTAGCTAATGGCATCACAAACGAACATAACAAACTAACATAGCCATCTCAAACACATATGGTTAGTGAAATGGCAACACTTACCACCCAGAATATCTTTGATCTTTAAATGTCTTTTGACGATCTCTTTAGAAGTTAAGAGCAAGGAACCGGGCTGCCCTTATTGATTTTGCATGTGGGCTACGCTCGAATGTAAAACTCTTAAACAATATATATGTTCATTTTCTATTGGTCATAGTATATAAAAAAAGAAATACAGACACCATTGTATATTATTTTCTTCTTAATTAATATTTGTGTTGAGCAAAGTTAGCTCATCGTCTACTTCATACTGCCCTTACATGTGTCTGTGTCCGTGTGTCTGGGTCCGTGAATCTGTGTTCATGAGACTGTCTTTGTGTGTCTGTGTATGTATGATTGTCACAGGCAGCCACTTCGTTTTTGATTTGAATGGGTAAGTGTGTCCAAAGCTTTGACTGGTACTGTATCTAGGCAGGTAACCATAGTGGTTCAAGTATTTATATGTTTATATTGATAACTACACAACCTTTTGCTGGTGGCTTAACAAATTAGCATCAGACAGTAAGCTAGTCTAAAGCTGTAGCATCAGATTGTAGGCTAGTCTTAGGCTGTAGCATCATACATTAGGCTAGTCTGAGGTTGTAGTATCAGACATTAGGCTAGTCTAGAACTGTGGCATCAGACAGTAGGCTAGTCTAAAGCTGTAGCATCAGATTGTGGGCTAGTCTTAGGCTGTAGCATCAGACAGTAGGCTAGTCTGAGGTTGTAGCATCAGACATTAGGCTAGTCTAAGGTTGTAGCATCAGACATTAGCCTGGTTTAAGGTTGTAGCATCAGACAGTAGGCTAGTCTAAGGTTGTAGCATCCGACATTAGGGTAGTCTAAGGTTGTAGCATCAGACATTAGGCTAGTCTAAGGTTGTAGCATCAGACCTTAGGCTAGTCTAAGGTTGTAGAATCAGACAGTAGGCTAGTCTAAGGTTGTAGAATCAGAAGGTAGGCTAGTCTAAGGTTGTAGCATCAGACCTTAGGCTAGTCTAAGGTTGTAGCATCAGACAGTAGGCTAGTCTAAGGTTGTAGCATCAGACAGTAGGCTATTTCTAAGGTTGTAGCATCAGACATTAGGCTTGTCTAAGGTTGTAGAATCAGACAGTAGGCTAGTCTAAGGTTGTAGCATCAGACAGTAGGCTAGTCTAAGGTGGTAGCATCAGACATTAGGCTTGTCTAAGGTTGTAGAATCAGACAGTAGGCTAGTCTAAGGTTGTAGCATCAGACAGTAGGCTAGTCTAAGGTTGTAGCATCAGACATTAGGCTTGTCTAAGGTTGTAGAATCAGACAGTAGGCTTGTCTAAGGTTGTAACATCAGACAGTAGGCTTGTCTAAGGTTGTAGAATCAGACAGTAGGCTAGTCTAAGGTTGTGACTTGGAGGGATTGGTATTTGATTCTCTTGATAAATAGCAGGTCATGTAACAAAATGGATCTCTATTCACTACAAATCTGCAGGGACTGATATTTACTCAGAGAACTGTGGAATGTGGATGGGTACAACAAAATAAACCACAGCTTTCTTATGCAGTGATGTTGGCAACTGTATACCTGCATAAAATCTATGCATCTTTCACTTCAGAGGTAGGTGTAAAAATGTGCACAATACAATGAAAACCAAAGCCACAGAAAATCTGATGTTGAGAATTCTCAAGTTTTAACCCCAATGTAGTATTATGATTAACTAAATGTGTTTTACAACAGATTAGAGGTACTCTGAAATACTCTTCAATCCAAAAAGTCTCTCCTACAATCAAAGGTTCAAATGCTAATGGTTTAAAGTATTGTATTTAAACCATTAGCCTATTATAGATTGTTTATTTGAGCCTATGGAGATTTTTTTTTGTAAATTGTTTAGACAAATTGGCAAGTTGAATAGACAAAGAAAGAAATGGGACAGGCATGAGTAAGAACTGATCCTTTAACTGGGGAAATAAGATGGTAAGAATGGGAAAACATTTCAGTCTGAAATGTTTTCCCATTCTTGCTTGACAGAGGATTTCAGCTGCTCAACAGTTTGGTGTCTCCGTTGTCGTATTTTCCTTTCAATGACTGACATGCTCAGGCAGGCTGCAGGTAGGCCATGCTGTTGTAATATGTGCAGAATGTGGTTTGGCATTGTCTTGCTGAAATGAGCAAGGCCTTCTCGGAAAAAGACGTCATCTAGATGGCAGCGAATGTTGCTCCAAAACCTGTATATATTGTTCAGCATTAATGGTGCCTTCACAGATGTGCTTGTCACCCATGTCCTGTGCACTAATGCACCCACAAGCCAGATAGCGCCTCCCCTCAATGACCTGTAGGACAGGGTGATAATTCCCCAAAATAATTTCAAATGTTGATTCGTCAGACCACAGGACAGTATTCCACTTCATCTCAGTCCATCTTAAATGAGCTTGGGCCTAAAGAAGGTGGCAGTGTTTCTGGATTTGGTTTATATGTGGTTTCTTCTTTGCATGGTAGAGTTTTCACTTGTACTTGTGGATGCAGCGACATACTGTGTTCACAGATAATGGAGCCCATGCAGTGTTTTTAATGTAGTTCCATCTGAGGGTCTGAAGATACCGGCCATCCAATTTTGTTTTTGGCCTTGCCCAATGCATTCTAGATGTTTTTTGTTTGATTTTACAGAAATGCATATGCGGATAGCGAAATATTTTTTTCTTGAAGTTATATTTGCTATATTTAAATAAAGTGCAAGGGTGCACATAATTTAGGCCAATAAAGAATGCAATTTGTTTAATTAGTATTGATAGCTTATTTTACCAAAGCATTTAATGCCTGATGTCAGTGGCATCATTAGGACTGGGCATCCGGATCTTTTATGAATAGCTCCGGATCACAAATTTACCAAAAATAATAATAATAAAGAAATGCAGACCGCTACCAATTGTGTTTGGATCCTAGCAACGCCTCTGCCTAATGTCCACAATAAATGTAAACGTGAATCTTTTTGTCAATGGAGCAGCCTAGAGGAACCCAGGTATGTCTGCGTAGTGGGGACTAGGCTCTAATATGTTTAATGTAACATTTTAACCATTGATCAGCACAGAATGATAAAAGAAGTGCTGAAGTACAACCTTCAGTGTATGAATGCTTTTCTACAACTGGATAACTGCGTTATAATAAGAAAATAATTCAATAATTCAAAAGGAAATAGTAGAGTACCGACACAGCTTTCCCTTTCAGTCATTCATACACCGCCATGCTTCCCCACTCAAATAGCTTCCTTCCTTCAAACAAAACTCTGTGTAGAGACCGACCAGAGAAAGAGTGAAGATTTGTATTAGAGTGAAAATACTCGGGGAGGAGAACAGAAGAAAGTGATGTTTCCTTTTTTCATAATGCATCTCTGCAACTATTAAGACTGAAGCTCTGAAAGAAACACACAAACACCATGTTAGTTGAAGGTCAAGAACAGTGTATCAGTATAAGTATATTAGTGTATCAGTATCAGTAAATTAGTGTAGTCGTATACCTATATTTGTGTATCAGTATCAGTTAATTAGTATAGTAGTATACCTATAATAGTGGATCAGTATCAGTATCAGTGACGCTGACGGGGGGGACAACCAGTAACGTTGTCCCGGGCCCAGGCCTGGGGGGGGCCCCAATTGGTTGGCTTGAATATAATTATTTATTAGTCAGTCATTCTTGGTATTTAGTACTATCGAGAAACGTTACATTTTGTCCGGGGCCCTGGGATTTCTGTTGGCGTCCCTGGTCAGTATATTAGTGTATCAGTATCAGTATATTAGTGTATCAGTATCAGTATATTAGTGTATCAGTATCAGAAAATGTGTGTATCAGTATATTAGTGTAACCATATATTGATGTACCAGTATCAGTATATTGGTGTATCAGTATATTTGTGTATCAGTATCAGAATATTGGTGTATCAGAATATTAGTGTATCAGTATCAGTATATTACTGTATCAGTATATCAGTGTATCAGTATATTTGTGCATGACTGTTTCTGTCTGCCAGTTTATCTGTGTTTTGTGGATCAGTATATTACTGCATCAGTATATTGGTTTAATCATATTAATGCATCTCTATATCAGTGTATTAGTGTGTTTTATGTCAGTATATTACTGCATCAGTATATTAAATTATTCATATTAGTGCATCAGTGTATCACATCATGTAGTAGTGTAATAACTTATTAATCTATTTAGTGTGTATTAGTGTATTTAATGTATTTTAGTGACATATCTCTTAATGCCAAGACCGGTGCTCCAGTCTGGAACAGAATCTGACACTATATTTTAATTGAAGAATTATGAAATATATTAACATACAGAGACCTAAATCACTGTCTATTATTAATGGACAAAGAGAGGAAGTGAGAAATAACTAGTGGAAGGGAGGGAAAGAATGAAGTGCTGCCCTGGTTATTTGCTCCCATTCTGTCTTTTGTGTCCATAAGCATAAGCTTAGACCACACACACTTTTGGTGAAGACAAATTTTAAACAATACTATTGATGTTTAGTTGTTGCTTTCTATGAGAAGTAACAGTACTGAAATAACAGAAGTAACAGTACTAAAATGCCAAACCCCCCTTAAGAGAGGTGACATCAGCCATGTACAACAGGCCACCTGTACACACAGTCTAAACCCCTCCCCTCTAACTTTACACTAGTCACACCTGATCTGTCCCTCCACCCAGCGGAACACACTCTAGTTCAATGATGCTATTTACTACCAGTTCCTCCTGCTCAACCCAGAATCCTGGATCAGCACACTGTGGTGGATCACAACCAAGCAGGTGTTTCCATTGATTCTGGTTATTTAGTCACAAGTGTGACAAGGTGTTTATGGTCCTGCCGCCATGCTGGGCGGTTATATTGTCATTTTAGTGCGGCGCCCCCGGGCAACACAGCAAGGCCGTCATGATAGAGTAAAGCTGTTCGGCAGCGCTTCGTACGGCTGAGATGTCATTGATGTTGACAGCCACAAACCATCCCCGCTCCTTTAGTTGTGTCATAACTACTCTAGCGTGGTTAACTGTTGCCTAACCTCACCCTTTCAACTCCTCCGCCCTCCCTCCTACATTCCTCTCCCTCTCTCTTGCCCTATCTCCCTTCATCCAGTCTTCCCTCTCTCTTCCCCCCTTCCACTCCACCTCTTCCCGCCGTCATTCCCCCAGATGAGTAAGGTGTCTAGTAGCTGTTGCGCGGTGGCTGCATGTCTCTACAGCGTGGTGAAACACGAACATCGCCGAGCGGCAAACAGGTCCGTGCAGACTAGCTCCCGGCGACTGAGGGGAGGGGTGTGCACTGTGTGCTGTGCGATGTAGCACCATGATGTAGGCATTTCAAAAACAGAACTTCATTTTGTCGTCGTTGCAGCACGCCGCTGAACGCTAACATGAAGTACATGGAGGTCCTTCATTTCACTCAGTAGCAGAAGGATGACCTGTCTGTCTATATTTAGTGTAGGGATGCTCTCCTTCTGAGCTGCAGAGATTTTACTTGGCCCACTGCCTTATGTCCAAGCCTCCTCCTCTGGGTTCTGGGCTTGGCTTTACTGGGCCTGGCCGGCCAGACACCGAAGAACCCCTAAATAATACGTTTAAATCTTTAACATGAACATACAATTGAGGCAGTCATAGAGCGCAGTTTAACTTTAATGCTCAGCTTTCAAATCGATACCTGCAGTAAGTGTTGGGGTAAGACATAACATAACAAGAGGTCAAATTTGAGTAATACAATGCAGTTATCGACCAAGGATAGGCTGTTGTTACTTTCATTCTATTAAAGTTACTGTAATAATCAAAACACAATTTGTGATGACAATTATGTCCTCTCTTTTTGCATAATTTTTGGGTCCTCATGCCCTCTCACCAAGTTTCTGTCCCTTTATGCAGGCACAATGAATACTCACTGCTTAAAGGGACATTTAATTTTTTAGCATGTCAGATCATATTTTTCACTTACTTTAAGTGGTACTACACAGATCTATCTAGATTTGGGTCTATTTTGCAATGCAGTCTGTGTAGACAAACTAGAAATGACACGCCTACACCGTTTCCTCAGTACAGGTAACAACTATATATGTACCATGGCTGTAGCTAGTCCATTTTCACAACTAATGATGTGTGCTGAAAAAAAATGTAATTGTTGAAAGGCCCTCCAACATAGAGCATGTACAACCACGGCTGTTTATGACTCGTGCATGTAACAAGACAGCCAAATATATTTCAGAACAGGACCTTTGACCAAAACAACTGTCTTGATGATCCTTATACACTATAAGTAGGTTTCAAATGAGGTCTAACATGCAAAAAACATGAAATGTCCTTTAATAATGAGTGTCAAAATTAAAACACTGACTAACATTTCTGAAAATATCTTTGGATCTACCTCATCTAAAAATAATTATATATCTGACATGTTTGAGATCTTCCAGTATATTATTTATGTGTCGCCCAGTACTAATATTTGGTCTAATTTAGTCAACATATTGTTTAAAAAATTTTTTTTTAGGTATTTCAAAAGTAATATGACTGGTAGTGTAACTAATTACTTTTTCCTGGGAGCAATACAAAATGTGTTACTGTTGAAATAATTAACAAGTAATACATTAATTAATTAACAACCCCAAAACTCCTTACAATACAGGACCAGAAACTGAATGTTGACATAATTAACTGTCTGACTTCCCAGTGATGATATTAACAACAGATATTCCACTAACCTCTCGGAAAGGGTAGCATCCTTCTCATGTTTTATATAGTTCATCTTTAAGGTCCTAGACAACCTATCTTCACCTTTAAGGTCTTAGACAACCTATCTTCACCTTTAAGGTCATAGACAATGACACAACTTATCTTCACCTTAAAGGTCATAGACAACCTATCTTCAACTTTAAGGTCTTAGACAAACTATCTTCCTCTTTAAGGTCATAGACAATGACACAACCTTTCTTCACCTTAAAGGTCATAGACAATGACACAACCTATCTTCACCTTTAAGATCTTAGACAACCTATCTTCACCTTTGAGGTCTTAGACAGCCTATCTTCACCTTTAAGGTCATAGACAATGACACAACTTATCTTCACCTTTAAGGTCATAGACAACCTATCTTCACCTTTAAGGTCATGGACAACCTATCTTCACCTTCAACATCAGGCAAATGCAAACAGAGTCCCCCAAGGCAGGTCATGCTTCACAAAACATACACAAACACACTTAAGGCACAAGCATTTATTCCCAACTTACTACTGTGTAACGTTTTTCGCAGCAAATAGTACTTCAGCAAGGAAAAAAGTAATATAGGAAGAAAGGTGGAAAGAATGGAGGTGACAAGGGGAGAGAATGCAGGGAAGAGACAACAGAAGAGAAAGCAGGGAGGTCACAGGAGGAGAAAAGGAGTAGTTTAGAAAGGGGCAGCACTGAGAGAAGAGATGAGAAAATAGAAAGCAGTAAGGAGAAAGGGGAAGGGAATAGAGGGGGTGTAGAGGGAGATAGGGAGAAGGAAGGAGCGGAAGTAGGGGGAGAGAAGAGAAGAAAGAAAAAGAGGAAGCAGTGAATTTAGATTGATTTACAGAATGACAGATTACAAGGTCACCCACAGCTGTTTCTTATAGCTTGTAGGCTTTAAATGGATTTCCGGGATTTGTGGGTTATGGCCAATATTACTTGGCTATGAGCTGTATCAAAGCAATCTGCATTGCACTCTGTCAAAGAACTGTCCATTGCTGTGGTGTATTGGCCTTTCACCACATTCCCATGTGCCTTTTTGCGTGAGACCATCCTGAATAAAAACACTGCATATTTTGTATCACTCCAATTAGCTGGATGATTTTTAAAGAATGTAAATGCTGATTTCAGGAATGAGTTTTTGACAGAAATGGCTGTCTAGTTATCTTGCCATCAATGTAGACATGTTTGGTTTCTTATTGTTTGTGAAAAATTTGCGTAGCGACAATCCAGTATCAAATCTTACAAGCATGATAATCAATCGTGCAAGCCCTGTGCAGTTGAAACCTTGCCCACAGTTCTCTCCATTTAGGACAAATGTCTTAATTATGATATAGAAATGACAAACTGCATAGAACCCTATATTTAAGTATAAAATAAATCAACAAAACGCTGCGGACTGTTAACATAAAAAAGAGAGGAAAATACAGATAGGAACATGCAGTTGGGTGTGTGTTTGTGTAAACGTAAAA
The DNA here is from genome assembly GCA_016801105.1 of Esox niger. Classification (NCBI taxonomy): domain Eukaryota; kingdom Metazoa; phylum Chordata; class Actinopteri; order Esociformes; family Esocidae; genus Esox; species Esox niger. The sequence goes on along the minus strand of JACXGJ010008315.1, from coordinate 16,824 downwards.
GCCTATACATGTAAGAGCCTATAACAAATGAATGAAAATGGTAAATTTATGTTAGGGTTGTCTTATAACAACATTTTAGATTCGTCTTCATTTAATAATTACTGTCAAATCGGCAACTGAAAGGGTGCTTGAAGAAGCTTTTCAAAGTGTGTCACGACGCCTAACCTAAATCAATATCCCGATCACGTTAATAATAAATAGCAATGCATAGTCAATGAAAAAACCTATGTACTCCTGCATGTACAAACCAAATGACAGTGGTCATGTAAATAATGCCTACGGCATTATGAGCCTAACCTCTAATTTAATTTATGGGAGGAATAAAAACACATTATCCCATGTTCAGTAATCACACCATCAGACCATTCATGATGCAGAATATAAAACCGTGTTTCAATTTCTGTGGACATAGCTTAACATGTATTTCATATATTTTTCTTCACATGTTTTTATGTACAGCACTTATTTTGCTTTCTTAGACTGTTACGTATCCCGAAGCTCTACTCTGACAATACATGCCGCAAGATGCCTGATCCCCGCGGGGCGATGGAGTAGCGAGGCGCGCGCTCCTTAACGGAAACTCACCATAGTGATACGCCGGCAGTGTTGCAGATTGTATAAGATTATTCCCTCGAAACGACTGTCACAAGGCACCGAAATCAATGTATGCACGCTTATTAATAGTATCATACATTATCATTGTCATCTTGGCTACACTGTTCTGTGAAATGTATTCATCCTGACATCAGTAAAGCAGAGAAACACTCGTTCGTCGTAACGTCCAATAAATCACTTTACAGTGAAGCGTTATCCCAATAGTTGCAAATTGTATTATAATTTATGAAAATGTATATATATATATATATATATATATATATATATATATATATATATGCTACCAGTTTCAAAGGATCATCTGATAATTAATCTTACCATCTCAGCCGGGATATCCATAGAACCACCGCACGACTCCTAATTCCTCCTTTACGGATTTCAGTTGTAATGGTTCGGATAGGACCGGTGGGTCCACTCCGCAAAAGAAGGGAAGAAGACGACAACCACACCACCGTGCGCTTTCGTGGTGCAAAGCAACCCCCTCAGGGCGCAGACAGACTGCCAGATAACTTGTGAGTTCAGTTAAGCAGGTTATCCTCACTCAACACCTTTGAATAAGATATTCAAAAATTCACGTTGCAAAAGAGTCAAACAATGGGACCAAGTTGGAGTTTTGAAAACAGTGGGACATTTTTGTACATTTGTTCGGAATTCAAATCTTGGTTCCCAATAATTATTACTGATGATATGTCACCACAACCCTGCGGTAACTGCGCGGTTGTCGGCTCACGATCGTGAAGTATGCGCTGCGCATTTCAACAACCCAGCCTCTCTCTCTCTCTCTCTCTCACACATCACACACATACACACACACAGTCTCTTTCTCGCACACGCACACACACACGCACACACACACACACACACACACACACACACACACACACACACACACACACACACACACACACACAAAGATACACCAAACAGCTGTTTTGAGCTGCAGGCATAGTTATTGAAACATAACTGGCCACACAGACACAATCATTTTTCTATCCTTGTTTACCTATATTGGAAAACAAGCTAAAATCATTGTGAGGACAGATTTTCCAGGCTTTACTATATGTGGTGTATTTTTAGGCATGGATCTCACACACACAAATTCACACAAGAAGATACACCAAAACAAATGTTTTCAGCTGCAATATTTAATAAAACCTAACTGGCCACACAGACACAATTAATTTTCTATCCTTGTTGGGACCACAGAAAAACAGAAATCCATGTTCTCAATCCCATAATCCTAATTTCAAACTAACGTTTTAATCATAGATAATATTGTACCTAGTGGGGAACAAGCTAAAACCATTCTCGGGACTGATTTCACAGGCTTTACTATGTGGGGTGTATTTTTACGCCTGGATTAATGCACACACACAGGTTACATTTTGTAGCTCCCTTATGGTAGGGAGAAACATGTACTATAATGGTTTAAATCCATCTTGTCAATTGTAAAATAAGAGTTTGTTGTCTCTATAGAATCCAAAAGCACATAAGTAACAAAATAAAAAAACAAAAAAACTTTGACTTGATTAAGTTTATCCTGTGGAGCATCAGGACAGAGGCATTTTACCTCAGACTGTCAAACTCTCTAGCACTTTGGACAGTGAAAATCCCATTATCTGGCTATATTCAACAACTTTTCATCTACAAGAAAATAGATATCAGCACCCCAGGGGGAATTTAATTTATTTACAGCATTTCGTAACTTACATTATAAAGTACAAGTGCTTTTGCTCTAACGTGAAACAGCTCACTACTTTTGAGTCAGCTAAATTGCTTAAATGTTAAATTGAATGTGTTTTTTATCAATACTTTGTATATCTACACACTTAACATGGACAATTTATTCATTAACATCAATTTGTTTACATATTGATGTAAACACCACAGTATTTGAAAAAAAATATCAGAAATCTGAATCTCCAGCCAGTTTTTGTTCATTGTTAAGTGTCTATTGTGAGGACGCAAATACGACAAATTGAAATGTATTCAAGAATATACTCTTTCTATTCTCTATGCACAGTTTCTACAAGTATCTTACAATTGAAGAAAAATGAACACAGATCGTTCTTGCTCTCTTACATCCCTTTCGGATGGGAATTGCAGAACTGATTCATTATTGTTTCTGAGAGAAAATCGGTCATGTTCATTTGGTCAACATTTATGCACAGAAATGTTTACACCAATGTTTTCGCATGTGCATTTTATACAGCCATTGTGATAGGTAGGAAATATGAGGGGTGTATTTATTACCATCCACTCAAGGATGTACACTAGCCCAGAGTTTGTGGCTCATGTCAGCTAACATTTGTTGGCTTTAAGCAATAACACACGAGGGGAGGGGGGTCGTATATGGCCAATCATTTTTATGTATCCGTTTCCTATATCAATGTTTATCAGATGTTTATGTTCAAAGAGTGTTAAACTTTTTAACCGTGAACATCTGACCTTAAGTTTACCTATCTAGGTCCATCGGACAATTCTAGGCTCATGACACAAAGAGGAACCATAAAACAAAGCCTCCCTTTTTTGGTATCTCAATAGACGGTAAACAGCTAAAAACAGCTAGGGTGTCTTTCTAGGAAAAGAGACTGGTGGTAAAACAACGCAGAGAATGTCACGTACACCGTTAGTGGAGAACACACTCCCACGCACATGAACACACGCACACGCTACTCACACCCATTCATGCATAAACGCATGTCAGTCTCGAGACAGAGATGAGAGGACTGTAACGCGCATTTGACTGAAAAAAGGATGTAACGCTGTCCCCTGACTGAGTCTACATCAATGGTTAGAGTCCAGTTTCAGACAACCGGTTATGGATGACAGCAGCACAGTATCCTCATCCCAGACTGCAAAGCTTGGCGTAACCCACGACGATACAATGGTGTTCTCTAGCAACATCAAGACGGTTACTCGCTCCTGCATGTTCATGCTCTGCAACATTTGTGGAGAACCTCACTAGGAAGCAGCGCAGGTACTTCTCCAGGCAAAGCAAGTCAATCGCAGAAGGGCTCCCAGCATGTAAAACTAACCCTTGCAACTCGTTCAGAATGCAGTAGCCTGTCTGTGGTTAAACCTTCCGAAGTTTTCCATGTCATCCCGTGTCTTTGCACACTACACTGGCTTCCATTTGAAGCTCGAATCCACTTTGAGGCTATAGTCCTTGGCTATGGAGCAACAAGAGGAGCTTCTCCTGCATACCTTCAGGCAATGCTCAAACCCTACATCCTTACCCAGGCTCTTCATTCAGCCACCTCTGCAGTCTTGGCGGTCCCACCCCTTTGGAGCAGTTCCCAATCTCTGAAGTAAGAACTCTTCCCTGTCCTGGTACCTCAATGGCTGCTTTGGAGGCTGAAAACTAACCTTTTCATAGAGTACCTAAGAGTTCCATTACCACCACCTTTGTTGGCTTTCACCTTTTGTAAACTTTGCTTGTTAAGTTTTATGTTTATTCTTTGTATGGTCATATTTACAGCATTGAAATTAACTGATTGTAAAAATGACAGCATATAATTCACAGAATTGTGAGATTGGCAGAATTTAGACTCAAATTGTGATACTCCCCTATTGCTTTCCTGATGGCCTCCTATGGGAGATAGATCATTGAATCAGTAACCAAAAGGGTTGCCAGATTGAATCCCAGATCCAGCAAGGTCGATTAAAACATCTGTCATGCTGTCTGTAACAAGGCTGTTACTTCTAGTTATAATGGATGCAAATGATGTTCTCCCAAAAATTCCATATCAAAACATCTGTTTCATTTAGATAACTAGCAAGGAATCGTCATTTCAACAATAGTAATTTATAAAGCGATTGATGATGGCCGTGTTAACTATACATTTCACTTTGGGGCTACAGGGCTCAGTGTAGTTTACTAACTTAATTTCAATTGAAGAAGTACCTAACAGGTACTGACAAAATCATTACTAAAGAATTTTAAAGTATTTTTGGTCCTTGTCATTATTTACAGGCTGGTTGTATTGGTAACTACACCTTGGATTATTTGGCACCAAGGTGAAAGCATCCCTGCCTAATGTCATTTGGAATACTGTCAATAATATATACTGTATGTATCAACCAGAACAATTTAAACACACACAAACTAATAACTATGATGTAACAATAACAGTACTGTGCAAAAGTCTTAGGCAACTGAAAGTCCAACTAAACTAATTTGGATAGTAGGTGTTCATTTGTAAAAAAATAAATAACATAAAGAATACTATTTATACATTAAATTAATGTATTTAAATATATATTATATATATGTTTTATTTAAAACACTTACTACCCAAACAAATGGATTTGGCTCGACTTGCAGGTGCCAGTGACTTTTCCACAGTACTGTAGATCAACTGAAACACAATAATGTAACACACAGAACTACTAATACACACTCACGTACAAATTATTTCTTTCAATTAATCTCTCACTCTCCTTATCTTGTTCACTCTCTGCATCCTGCTGTCTTCAGGTCTAGCTTCCCACACAGTAGAAAGCAGTGACTCATGCACCTCCACCAAGCTTTAATATGATTCGTATTTGACATGAAAAGAGAAATGGAGGACAAGAGAGAGGGGGGATGGAGAGAGGCCAAAAGGGGGCATGGGGACAAAAGACTGGTATCATCTGGCTCCTTGTCCTCATAAAAACAGACTTAACTTCACCCAAATAAAGAGGTCTATTTGCCCTTACAGCCTTTCACCTCACCTCACTGACTGATTCAATCCTTAATTTGTCTTATTTTCTTTTATTTAGGCAGTTCAGGGAGAAAACACTCAGAACATTCATTTTTTCAAGTGTTGCCAGTTTAAATAGATAAAAACCAAGCATGATAAATGAAACAACACAATAGCATGCACTCCAACATTTCACCATTACACAGGCGCTGGGAGAACAGAGGACAATTAAAATAAAGATCCAACGCGTGATAAAACTAAAAACAAGAAAGCTTAAACAGAACAACGTGGCAAACGGAGCAAAACCCAATAATGGCCGACAAGATACACTAGTTAAGGAGGAAGTAGGGATAGTGATCAGGAACACAGGTGAAGGCAATAATAACAAACAGGTGTCCGTGCTCCAAACGAGGGAGGGCGTTGGATTCCACCGGCATGGCAGGCCTGACAGGCCAGGATGAAACAGTAACATACATCTCTGAATGTGTACTTTATTTTTTCTAAACTATATACACATTTCTTAAAATTCACTCCGTGTTGTGCAAACCCCAGAGATTGCACCCAAAATCAAACAAAAACTTAAAACCTTATGAAATGGCATATTGCCCTAAAAAAATTCATAAAAAAACATAAAGTAGACTGACATTACAGAATGTTTTGCTCACTGGTGACGGACTGATAACACTTATGAAGAGATATTATAGTTTATTTGTGATTGCTAACACACTATTCTATGTGACTATAAATGCAAAACCATTTTGCTAAATTCCAGATGGGAGACCATTCACCTGTTTTTACACAAATACATGTTCAATTCACACATTTGTTGAAAAAAAAGGCCTTTTGTTTATGTAAGATCCTAATAGAATGGATTTGTCTAAATCACCATTTGTTCTGATCTAAGTATAACAGGTCTGTATTTGTATTGATTTTTTAAAAACTAGACTCTTGTGATTTTTGGTGGTCAAGTGTCATTGAATGAAAAGGTGACTGTTTACATTAGAGATCACTGCTTTTTTTCTACATATTGTACATGACAATATGGTGAAAACTGTGCTTGACAAAGAGAATTTTGTGTATCGTTTATTTTCTATCATTACAACAATGCTTTTAACCAGGCCTGCTCAATACTGGTCCTGGAGAGCTACCATCCAGTAGGTTTTCTCTCCAAACCACATTTTGATTAACCTGACAAATATTTTAATCCAACTCACTAATAGAGTCAGGTGTGCAAAATTAGGATTCGAGAGAAAACATATAGGACAGCAGGTCTTGAGCAACAGGATTGAGCAACCCTACTTTAACTCATGCTCTTACTAATTCAGATTGAAGATTAAATTAACATGACCCTGATCAGTAATCTCTTCTAGCGTATACACCTCTATAGCCTGACCACCAATCTCCTCTAGTGTATACACCTCTATAGCCTGACCACCAATCTCCTCTAGTGTATACACCTATATAGCCTGACCAACAATCTCTTCAAGTGAATACACCTATATAGCCTGACCACCAATCTCTTCTAGTGTATACAACCATATAGCCTCCCATGTAACCAAGTACTTTCAATAAATAGCAATGATAAAATGAAAAACACCCCCTCTAAATGATGCATTTATGCCTGTCCACCAAAAGACTTCCAGAGATTTGAAACGTTTCCACAGCTAATTGTTCCTCTTTTTGAAAACAGGACTGAAAGGAAAATGATATACCGCTGTATGGTGTTACCATGGCAACTGGCCTGTTTCTATGGCTCGGGTTAGGGAGGGGTGAAGATGGGTGGCAAGTGAAGGGGTAATTGGGGATGTCGGGAACTGCGGGGAAGAGGGTGTCAGGATGTGTTTGTGACTGGGGGGGATGGGGACAGGGCTAGCCAAGATGAGTTGATATGAAAGAAAGGAAGAAGAGACAATTCTCCACACCTGAATGGTGTCAATCAATCATTGTATCATGCCTCAGCCCTCATGCTCTACTGGTGACTTACTGGTTATTACATCAATGACTACATGAGTAACTACATCAATGACTACATCAGTGTTTACATCAGTTATTACATCAGTGACTACATAAGAAAGTGGATCTGTTACTAGAGTAATAACTACAACAGTCCTCTACATTAATAACTGCGTCAGTCACTACATTGGTGATTACATCAGTTATTACAACAGTGACTACATCATTATGCAACATATAGATAAACAATGCAATTATAATTATAATGCAAAATATTTTTGTGCTGAGTAGATCAGCCATGTGAGCAGACATTATCTGTTTGTAAACCATCAATATTAACAGATATTATCCACCTCTAAACTGTCTATGTTAGCAGACATTATCATCTGTAAACGATCTATGTTAGCAGACATTATCCATCTGTAAACCGTCTCTGTTAGCAGACATTATCCATCTGTAAACCGTCTTTTAGCAGACATTATCCATCAGTAAACCATCTCTGTTAGCAGACATTATCCATCAGTAAACCATCTCTGTTAGCAGACATTATCCATCCGTAAACCGTCTATGTTAGCAGACATTATCCATCTGTAAACCATCTACGTTAGCATAAATTATCCATCTTTAAACTTTCTACATTAGCATAATTTCAACTCTGTGTTCTTCTTAAACGTGCACACCTACACCCCCACTTCACACTATCAAACCCGAAACTCATGTGGACACCACAGACCATAGCACCGCAATCGGCACAAGCACCCATATCCCAAGACAAATACATCAGACTATAAATCAATGGCATGCCAGACTCAAGGGGGAACATATTATAAGTGCGTATATATAAGCCTAATTTCCCTAAACCATCGCAGGCCTACACAGCTGTGTTCCACCTCATGAATACATTTCTTTAACTACGTTGTCTTCTGTATTCATCCCACTGTACTTGTATGTGTGCGTGCCAACCATCTTCACTGGCCACATTCGGAGCTCTGGGTCAATATCATGCAACTACAACATTCTGACACCCACTGTGTGAATATGGCTCTTATTGAATAAAGCATGAAAACGCACTCAGACATACAATTAGCTGATAACCAAGTCTGTGCATGTGAACCTGCTCACACTGCACACATGCAAACTCAATGCATACACAACAACAGCTCCGGAAAAGAGAGACCACTGCACCCTTTTCTTGCCTCAAAGGAATGTTTTGGGTGAGGAACCGAAGTGTTCAATTTGCAGTGGTCTCTTAATTTGAACCCTTCTGTTCCTCACCCAAAACCTTCCATTTGGACTTTTGTAGAAAGGAAAGAAAAAGGTGCGGTTGTCTCTTAATTTTTTCCAGAGCTGTTTGTATACCAGATACTAGTGTGAACTGTCCTCTTCCTGAGTTAATAAACCTGCTTGTAAAATAGATCATGCTTCCGTGAGTGAGGAAGACAGGAAGGAACAATTTGGCAAGCACAGTTGTTCCACTTCCAATTATACAGACAAACCACTGGTACTGTTAATTCTTCACAGAAACCGTGTCAACAGGGGCTCTGGACACTGAACTGTGTCACCAAGGCAAACGTGTAAGTCTAAGAGACAGCAACATATTTGCCTTGGAACCTGTAGAAGTATTAGGGAGGCTTGTGAACTAACAGAAACAAGGGTAAAACAGTAGCGACTCAGTTCACAACTCATCCATCTCTCTGTAAGCCAGGTTCCCACAGCCATCCCTCCCTCTCTCCCTCCCATTTGTGCCGTTTCAACATCAGAAGCTAACTGTTTCTAATGAAACCCATGTTCATTTGTGAATGTTAGTGATAGCAGGGAGTTTGGAGGTAAGTGGTGAGGACAGGGTACCAGAGGGGGCCGGTAGAGTGAATCATGCTGTCAGAATGGTGAATGCTAGCACTGGGACAAACGCTGTGAACGTTACGGAATGTAAATATAACCTGTTTCCTCTCTCACTCTTACCACTGAGGCCTCATGCTGCCGTGGCAATAACACAGATTTAAATCACCATGGCAACAGAGTACTACCTTAAAGAAAGGCTGCAGAAAAGAGCTAACGAAGGAGAAATGGAGAGTCGGTAAGAGGTAAAGAGAGAGTGAGATGGAGTAAGAGAGAGGCTCATAACACAGCATGATTTATAATGTTTTGGAAGAATCATTTATAAAATATATTCACTTCACATGGGGCACAATGTTTCCTTTGACCAGTGTAGTGCACTGCATAGAGAATAGGTTGCCATTTAGGATGCACAAATGTATCAGCCGGTAATGAGCAGAGAGCCAATGGCCTGTACTCTGAAGCCAACTCATTCAGTCATTGCACTAAACAGGCAAGCCAGGCAGGCATTTCAGCAAGGTCAGTCAATCACTTCAGAGGGAATCAAAGCATTTGCTTTCTGCATTTTGAACAAGAAGGGCTGCTGAGACACAAAAGATTTCTCTTTTTCATTTATTATCCCTGCTCTATATACGAATTGGTTTGCCAGTAAAACAACTCCAGTCACTGTCACTGTTCAAATCATTCTCAAATCATTCTTCCATGGCAAAACAATATTTTTTTCATTTAGCTCTGAAAACAATATTTTTGTCATTACATGTTCTCTACAGTCACAATGTCCTGGGGAGAATGTTATTATGTTGACATGGGATTGATAGTTGCTTGTTTTGTCCTCATCAATATGTTTAATTAGAGGCCACAAAACCAATAAGAAATAAAATATGAAAACATATTTTTAATATATAAATAAAAAATTGAAATAAAAAAACAGAGTTCAGACCACACACCTCCACCCAGTGATCAAAAGCACCCACCTCCACCCAGTGATCAAAAGCACCCACCTCCACCCAGTGATCAAAAGCACCCACCTCCACCCAGTAATCAAAAGCACCCACCTCCAACCAGTAATCAAAAGCACCCACCTCCACCCAGTGATCAAAAGCATTCTCAAGGCAGATAATAGACATAAATAAAGTACCAATATAATCGGTGTAGCAATCCTCACAATCCATTCTAAACCATCGGGAGAACATCAAGCCAGCACCAAGTCAAAACATGACAGCGCAGATATATGAAGACCAGTAGTAAAAATGCATGTTTAGGAGAGCTAATGCTCACACCAGTTTGGACTTACAAATGTGCTTTTTAAGTATTTTGGCTTGTTAGAGAAAATTGTGAATATTTTTTTTACATTTCGTCATGTCAGTGTCATTATTTGACTATGGTGCAGTGATGTACCAAAACACACGCTAGGCGTTAATTAGCAATAAATATGACATTATCAATCTTTGCATATTTATGATTTTCATCCTGCAAGATTTATAATAAATGTTTCTTAAGGACTAAGGCACTAAATGTTTGCATTGTTAAGGACAAGGCACTTGTCTGTATTGAAAATAAAAATGAATATATTAATGTACCAAAAAGTCTTATAGGACTTCTATTTTTCCTGCTGCCCTCAGAAAAGCTGAAATTAGGAGAAAGGTTCACCTTATAGCATGACAATGACACAAAGCACACAGCCAAAGCTAAGTGGGATGGCTAAAAAATAAGATCAATGTCCTTGAGTGGCCTGGTCGTAACCCAGACGTAAATCAAACTGACAATTTGCGATAAGACTTAAAGAATGCCGTCCCTTGAAGCTCCACAAGAAACTAGACAGACCTTAAAGAATTTCGAAAATATGGCAAATGTAGATAAGAAAAGTTGGTAGAACCCCACCATGAGACTCACAATCGTAATTACAAACATTTACAAAAAAATCCCTTAAAAGTATGATGCGAAATGCTGATGCTCAACAAAATATGAAATATTCAAGGGGTAGTCAACTTTCGATGCACTGTATGTGTACCCCAGTCAAAAGCTTAGGCCACTGGATCAGGCTTTTTGTATTGTCCCAGATACACGGATTGATAATAGACTGCAGCTGTTCATAAAAAAAGTCTGTGAATAAAAGGATATTCTAAAGTGGGTACAGCAATTACAGGAGAACAATAATCATTTCAATGGCATTACATCTTCCCAGCAAGTAGAACGGGAGGGTTCCCAGAAATGTCATGTTTATTTTAAGTTTGTCCATCTGTGGGAGAATGTTAGTATAATTATGATCTGTATAGCTCTGTGACTTTATTTCCCAATAGGTTCCTCATCTGAGGAAATCTAAAATCTTAAAATGTAAACAATATCAGGCATTAAGTCTCTATTATTCTAATAATTTCTATAGCCAGAGAAAGTGCCAAGCAGTCAAACTGGTCAACCTTATTATTGCTGTGATGCTGGTTTGAGTATAGTTACAAAGAGGAGAATGTAATTCTTGTAATCTTTGAAAAATGAAATGAATGTAATCTTTGAGACGTGTGCACAGATCTGTGCTCTTTTGAATGCTACTAAATGAGTAATTTTAGTATACTAATCATGTTGTAGAGGAAGTGATGAATAAATGCGAGGATGTTAGGGAGTGAGGATTGGGGCGAGAAGGGATGAGGATAGAAGAGTATAGTAAATAAAGAATGAAGGAGAAGGGATCAGAAGAATGGGTCAGGGTGGGGATAGGGAGAAGAGGTGGAAAAGTGATGAGGGAAGGAAAGACGGAAGATGAGTAGAAACGAGGGGAGGAGAGGAGTGCCAGGTTTGGTTTGACGAAGCGTTTTGTAAGGGACTCTTGTTGCTAACATCAAGAGGAATCCTACCTACCCCTCCCTCTTTCCTCTCTAGTAGTGCTTGCAGTGTAGAGAATGTTCCAGAACCCCAACAAAAGACCAGGAGGTAATGTGTGCTGACTTCTATCAATCAAGCCCTGAGGATGAAGTAGAAGAAGTTCAGGGTCGTCTCCTACTCTGCTTTTCTCTCTCCACCCATCCTTCCCTCCCTCCTTTGCTCAGCTTCCCGCCCCCTGAGACCTTATGTTAGCTTAATGAATCACTCTCTCTCTTTTTCTCTGTCTCTCTCATGCTCTGCTCTCCTCCAGCTCAATGGCGGTCTCTACATGGGTCCTCGGTCTCTGTAACACCCATCAGCCTCAATCACCCATTGCCATGGAGACTCAGTTCCACCTACACACAGACACTAAAGATCTTTCATAGAAAATAAATGCATTGTTTCTCTTGCCATTCATTATATTCTTTATTTCTGTTGACATTCTTCCTCTTTCCTTTATTTGACTTTTCCTCCTCCACTCAAGTCCTACCCTTTTATTTATAATATCCCATAGTTTATCCCTCAAGTTGACTCTGTGAGACAGTTCTTTTCAAGTTCTTTTCAAGAGGGCTGTGTAATGCCTTCTTCCAGGAAAGTCTCTATTCGGGCATCCTGAAATTAGCCTCCTCCTCGGCATAACAGAGGGATGCCAACCCCTGAATGTTGGATAAGGGATTTGATAAGCTCCGTTAGTCACAGGTAAGACCCACATTTGCTGAAGATGATGATTCTGATTATCCCATAACCAACCAATGCCGTGTTTCCATTTTTGCACAACACTAGTGATGTACCATAAAACACTATCGTGTTCTGAATCCACTATTGCACTGTACAACTTGATTCTTATGATCTACTTTAAACAAAAAAATAGGTAACAAAATTACATACAATATAATTGAGTGGATTTTTTTAGTCCAAGGAAATTAAAGTAGTGCCACATTTTTTGAGAATCGACAATTCCAAAAAAAGAATGTGGTTTTGAATGAAAATATATTGAGTTAGTTGCAAAATACTACAAATTAAGTCCAAGGCCCATTGGTTGCATTTAGGAATATTCTCTCAACACATTTGTTCAATTACCAGCCTTATCAGGCATAGCTGAGCCATGTTTGCAAACCTCCTGAAGTAACTATAGATTGAACTGCAAGCAGTACATTGTACTGCATTTGCCACTGATATTGAAAGTGGTTTTGTCACTGAATGTCATTTTCCTGATGTTTTTTCTATCCATTCACAATAAACCATCACACCTAATTTGAAATAAAGGTGGACATTCCAGTAGAACCAATGGCCTGCTTGCCTGCCTATCAGAATGAGAGTTGAGGAGATGGACCAATAACAGGGATTTACATACCAATAAAGACCATAAGCCTGTCTGTCAGTGAGAAGTGACAGACCAATAACAGCGATTACATACTGATAAAGGCCATAATTTCTACACTGCCATGCAACAGAAGGGTGGCTGGCTCCCTGATGGATGTATGAGTGTGTGTGTTTATACGTACGTTTGTGTGTTCACTGTGCAAATGTCTGGTTATACAATTTTCCCAATTGTAACACAAGGACAGGGATATTGGAAAAGCTTTACTGAATACCAAGTTTATTTGCACCTGTTCTTGCATATTTTTATTGACATTGCTGTATGCCAAAAGTATGGGCTCAACTTTGTGATCAAAGTTGAGCCCAAAATTGACAAATTATAAATGAGTTTAATGAGGTTTCTTGAAGTCATTCCATTAGATTTCTAAGGGCATCAGACCGATTTGACATGATTCAGGCTTTTATTCATTTTCACTGCAACAACAGCCTTCCCACTGCTACTAGACCACAGTTCCTCACCAGCCCATTCAAACCTCTTAACTGGTGGTACCTGCTCTTCCTTGGAACTAGGTCATCAGAGTTCCCGCCTGTTTTCCCAAAGAATTCTGAAAACCTTGATTAAATGTAATCTGCCAAAATGTTACAACCCCTCCCCCACAGTGGCCTTTTGTGAACTAATACTAATACTTTTTCATACTGTACTAGTCCAAAGAAAAAAATCATTATCCCACAATTATTGGCATCCCTCCAGTTAGTATTCCGCGCACCCCCCTTCGCCAAGATAACAACTCTAAATTGTATCCTACTGTATAATGTCTGATGAGGTGGGAGAACACACAGGAAGGGATTTAGAGACCATTCATCCATATAAACTCTACAGATCTTTCAGAGTCCCTGGTCGTCACCTGTGGTATCTCTTCAGCTTTAGGTCATGGGGCTGTGATGGCATTTGCAAAAGCTTGATTCTACGGTTATTTTCACAAGTATTTGGAGGGATGTTTTGACAGATCCATTGACGACACAGTTTTAGCCTCCTGTCAGAAGCAGACAGTGGCATGTCCATGCTGCCATGTATCCTTTAAAGTCCAGATGGCTTTTGGAGGTAAAACAGCCCCACAACACCAATGTATGTCTCATCAGACAGCCAAACCTGGTTCCAATCCATGTCCCAATGACATGTAGCAAATTCTAGGCACATTGTTTTAGATCCTTAGATATTATTTTGACACTTAAACCATCTTTCACAATATCAGGTTTCAGGGTCAGCAGGGATGTTCTGCAGAGAGTCTACTGCAGTCTGGAGGATAGCATTTTGTTTGATTCTACAGAGAAAAACGCTATGGGTTGCGTTTGGTACAAATTAAGCAATGGCTAAAATGAACTATCATTCTTATTGGCCTTTAGAAAGACTCCATAAAATGATCAGGATGTGGTCACGTGCACTGTCTTTCAAGTACAAACGTGCCAGTGAGTAAACTTCAATTCAACGTGGCTTGAGGTCATTATGACAGGCACATTCACGTATTGGGTCATCATTGTTTCTCGTTTCTTGTTTGGAATGGCAACCTGAGCATGAGGAGCAAAAATAAACAGACTAAAATAGTTAACACAGTTAGCACAGTTGACTAGCCTATTTCGCAAGGCAGTCGAAGGGCGCTGGGAGTCATTAGCGAACCCTCCCACCCTTTACAACATCAGTTTGAAATGCTTCCCTCCGGCCAGCACTAAATGTATTCCTTGTGCGGTGGGTCTACTAAATGCAACTTAATCATTTCGTAAGAGAATTCATACATTTCTTTTAGCTATTTTAACAAAGCAGTAAGGGCAGGGGTCGACTGCATATTCATATATTAGTGTCTGCTATGTTTTAACTGAATGTTGTGATTGTGTTGTATGGGGAAATTATATGTGTGTGTCTTTTGTATTGCGAGGTAAAGCAAGAGAAAATGTCCATCTGGGAGAAAGTTACATTCTATTCTAATATAAATACATGTAGACTGTAGACTGAATCCAGATCAGCAGCACAACCAGATGGACAAGGACAGGAATGACCAGGTGGGCTGCAACAGCAGATGTTGTCAGGCAGAAACAACAACCATGTGGACTTTGAATGGACAGCTCTGAGTGCAGGACAGGTAGTTCTGAGAAGTGGTCCAAGGGTTCAGTTGAAGCCAACATTCAACAGGAGACAAATTAAAATAAATTAGGTATAAGAGAAAACAACAACATATAATCAGTGACTGAAGTCCCCCATAAAAAAAACTAGAGCAGAATTAAAAAGGGTGGGGGCACTGTGGCCCTGTCCAAAGCTAATCCCATACAGGGCCTACCAGGGGGGGAATAGCAGCGGCGTGGCCAGAGATTTCGGGTCCCCTGAAAATGGATCGTATCGGGCCCCACCCAGATGTGCCGGGAGCAAAAGCACCTCAAGTGGTGTGCGGTTGTTGAACATAGGTTGTGAGTGCATAGGGAATAGTATCACTACCGTATATACTAAATACAGGGTATAAGTTGTTGTCCAATTATTTTATGGTAATTTCTGACATTTTACTAAAATGATTGAAGACTCTATGCTTGATGTACATTGTATAGACATGGGATGCATTGTCATTGAATATCTCTTTTTTTTGTTTACTGTCACTTTAAGACAGCTGTGTGTTCTGCTGTAACAAAGTGGGTGTCCGGGGTTTTGGATAGCAGAGCAAAACTGTTTTCTATCTGTAGTTGCATAATTAAAATGTAGGAGTTACTTGACTCTAATAAATTAATTTCTTTATCGTGTTCCGTTAACTATGAAGCAAAACGAATAAACACCATACATGTTATTATTCTTAATTATGTGGAGTTGTGTGGATGTCGGTTCATCATATTATCATGCACATGAATCAAGGAGCTGTTGCCAGCAAGCTACAACCAAAGACAAAGGCACTGTCAGCTCTTATAAGTGTAATTCACTATTTGATGGAAGATGGAAAAAATATGCTAAAAGCCTTATTTTACAGTCAAAAGGCTTTAGTTGTCACTAAAAACATCTCATCATTAATGGATAACTTTAAATAGACATTACTCAAATATGCGTTAACCTCTTCAATTAAATAAATTAACAATATAATCTATAGAATGATAAAGAATGTTCGAAATCTTACTGAAAAGGATTTAATAATTTTTCTTTTTTCCATAGTAATGTTTAAGAAATCCCATGGACCCCCTGCAATACTGACATGACATTCAGCACTGCTAACCTCTTTCTGTTGAGAGTTGGGGAAAAAAAAATATATACATATATATAGGGAGAAGGACTGGTTCAGGGGTATGGGGATGGGCAGACAGGGAGTAGGGCTGGTTCAGGGGTATGGAGATGGGCAGACAGGGAGTAGGGCTGGTTCAGGGGTATGGAGATGGGCAGACAGGGAGTAGGGCTGGTTCAGGGGTATGGGGATGAGCAGACAGGGAGTAGGGCTGGTTCAGGGGGATGGGCAGACAGGAAGTAGGGCTGGTTTAGGGGTATGGGGATGAGCAGACAGGGAGTAGGGCTGGTTCAGGGGTATGGGGATGGGCA
>JACXGJ010008314.1:7919-27704 GCA_016801105.1 Esox niger | reverse complement strand
CTCACAAACACTACGCGCTCCCACTCACTAACACTACACGCTCCTACTCACAAACACTATGCGCTCCCACTCACAAACACTACATGCTCCCACTCACAAACACTACACACTCCCACTCACAAACACTACATGCTCCCACTCACAAACACTACGCGCTCCCACTCACAAACACTACGCGCTCCCACTCACAAACACTGCGCACTCCCTCACAAACACTACGCGCACCCACACACAGAGACTACACGCTCCCACACACAAAGACTACAATACTCCCACTCCCAAACAACAGCACACCCCTGATAATGATAAAGAACATGACAAAGGTCAAAGGTATTACAGATTGAGACATCCTACATCTGCCATACTGACACACAATATGCACCCAGATTAATAGGGCCTTAAAAATGAAGCTTCCTATTCCAATTATATTACTATATTTGAGGCCTCCAGAAGCAATGTAGGGTCAGTTTGTAGTTATGGTTGGGTAATCACTCAAGGTGGGTAGTCTGATCTTATGTCAACCATGTAACATTGTTTTTACACACTTTCTGGTGTTACAGTTATTGGTGGCTTCAAACATCTGCCAGCTTTATAAAAGCCCACAAGTACCTTCTCAGCTTTATACACATGATAGAAGAAGTGAAGACTGGAGGTAGATCGGGTGAACAGGTTCTGTTCTGTCAAAGGGCTGAGATTGACAGCAGTGGTCTGCAGCGGATCAATGACTCAGAGTGATCATTATATAATCCCAGAGATGCCACATGCAAACATTAACACATCCCTTGTCAACTGTGAAACAACCGACTTTATCGATGCTCGCCATGGTAACGTGAGCGTGAATATTGCTGAGTACGCGTGAAAGCCCAAGCCGTTATGTGAACGTAAGGCCAGATGTGTGAGATGGGAGATGGCTCGTGTGTGTGTGTGCCTGAACAGTCTGCACCAGAAAAATGTCAATCAAAACCATTTTAGTTATTTAGTTGTGCGACTTACAGTTAACCTGACTGTCTCTACCCAACACAGGAAAACTCTCGCTCTCCCCTTCCATATTGAGCTTTCTAAAAAATGTGTGTTGAACGGTATTAACTGCCTTTTGTTGGGACATTCTTTGTCAGTCGAGGGATGAAAAGTGCAAACCGAGCCACTCTATTGAATAATGGCCTTAGTGTAGTGGCTGAGCCAGGCTACAATGTCAAATAACATCAGCTAGCAACATACCAGCCCTGGTGAGGTACTAATATATACCACAATCACATAGAATCGCCTGTCTCGTTCTATAGCTTCTGACTACAGTAGCATCTGGGAATGAATGAGTGATAATGGACTGACAGACTGTAGTGAATTGACGCATTCACAAATACCATGCTATGCATCCCATACAGTTTCCAATAGTGTATTATTTCATTAACTGGTTACCTTATTCAACAGGAGAGAGAAACTGGACATGTTTCATTCAAATTAAGTCTTTGAAAAAATACAGTTACATCGGACAGGTAAAAAATAGGACTTCCCAAGGATAGACTAGTGTTAGAAATGTGTAGTAAAAAGGTCGGAAATTCAAATCCCTGGGGAGACAAATTCAAATATGCCTTTTATAAAGACATATCAACCTATTTCATCCTTCAAGTTGTTTTGTATAACAGTGTCTGCTAGATGACTAAAATGTACACAAATAATTTCAGCTTTTCTGCGAGTAACAACTCTTTAAAAACGTTATGATTATGTATCTGGCCTTGCCTTACCATCCGTTCAGACTCAAATTATTTCATGGCTGATTCTCTGCAGTTTTCCCTGACATAGACATTCTCATTAACAGTCTTGGCCTGGGACCGCAACACACAAGCTAAACATTCTCTCTCCTACTGCTAAGTACTGCAGGACCACAATAAAATGGGTCATTCACAAAGCAATCTACTCAACAATGCACAGAGTCTGCTGCTTAGAGACAAGCTGATGATGTAGCCTATCCTAGTGTGCAGTAAATTTACCTGACTCACTGTTGAGATATGTCACATCTGTTGGAAGGACACCACGTCTTAGATACCGTTGAAATTCTAAGATGTGGTGTCCTTCCAACACAAGATTATCCGACCAGACAGTGATTTGACAGAATACCTAAAGATAGGCAGAGAGAGACAGAAAGAGAGAGAAATAATATTGAGAAAGTGTAGACAGTCACAAATTGATGAGGTCAGATAAATACAATCAAGGTATTTACTTATTATTTAAAATGGTATTCAATTGATAACATGAGGAAATAGCTTGAATGGAAATGAAATAGTTGAGAAGTGGACACCATGGCACCTTAAATGAAAAATAATGAAGAAAATAATATCTTAGAAAGCATAGATTTTTTTGTGAGGACTATACCACATGTAGTGTCAAAGACAGTAAGGATATCCAGGTGTTCCATACATACTGTACTGTACCATGTCCAATAATTCACACAGGACATGTGACAACTATATTGTATGTTAGAAGTGGTGCTCCCTTAATAGTTTGCAAAGAAAAAAACTAGTTATGGACAACCCTGTGGTCATCATCTCTTTCCTAGACACCCAATAATTTTGATGTAATCAAATCAAATGTATTTATTTTTATTTATTAAATTCCCACCATGAATGGCATCAGCTAAATTGCCTTAGTCTACTTAAAATCACCTCACACCACTCTATTCCGTCGTGTCGTGTGCAATCAAGCTCTAGTAACATTGTTTCAAACAATGTTACTACATAGCTAACTAATGGACCATTTCATATAGTATTGTAGGCTAGCTTGTTAGCTTCTTTTATTATAACATTTGAATGGATCAGGTTACATGTAATTTTTCCTAATGGGGAAGCGTTCATTCACAAAATCAAATGACAGAAATAAGGCTCCATTTGCAACTATGCCTCACAGTAATTACAATCGCAAAATTCTAAAGACAAATATGTAAATTACCCAGCAAAGTCCCATCAATAGATTTATGGAGGTCACTCCCAAAAAGCCAACTTTTAATGGCTGTTGACTAGTAGTTTATAAATTGATGTTTTCTATATATTTTTCCAGTATTCATGTTAAATAAGTCTGTGCACCATATTATATAACCACTTGGAATGAGAGAACAATTTTATAACTGCAAGTCACCCAAAAATATTCAAGTTTGTATTCACTAAAAACGTCAGCTGCATTCAGGATAATATAACGTTTACTTTACATTCAATGAACGTTAACGGCAGCTGGTAAGCTAATGAGCGTGATAATACTAAGCTACTGAAAGTATTTAACGGTGATCAAGACAAATATGTATAAAACACACTAACAAGTTGCAAGCGTTAAGTCTACTGAACGCACCCTTACTGTTTTGTAGGGGTGTGCGATACCGCAAAATTTGGGTTTGATCCAAAATCAAGTAATGCAAGGCCAGAATCGCCGATATGGATACCAATACCAACACTTTTTATTATTAAAAGCGGCTTATTTACTTTTATTAAGGGCAGTATTTCATGATTTAAGAGGGGAATGCATCATCAACAGGCAATGTCTGAATACATTTTTATAAACTAAATCATTGTCAGGTAAGTGTCAAGTTGTTTTCCTTCCCGTAATCACATGTATGTTAAAACACATGACCGTTATGAAAGGCAAAGTACACAATCATTTTTATTATAGTAATTTGAATGTGCATATTTTAGGTTTGGGGTATATCTTTTTTAGTTCCATTAAAATAAGTAATTTAGATAAGTTACAACGGGCTTTATATACTTGAATGTCTAAATAATGTGTACTTGTCTATTCGCCCTATACAGTATGCTTTCACTGCTCTCCTGACCTCTTGAAATGAATTCTGGGATATCAGATGCGTTCTCGCTGAACAAGTCACCAACCCATGCATCCTCGATAAAAGAGGCGGATCAAGTACACATACGGCAATTTTAGGCGTTCTTGCTAACTCGCGTTCTTTGGATTGGAATGGTATTTTGGCCATGAAAGATGACGTCAAACGAGTTAACAAGAACACAAGTACGGAGAAAAACGTATTTCGTTTTGGTTGATAGCAGTAGCTAGCGCTACTAAATACATATTAAGTATTAACTGAGGGTAACTATAGGCCCGAGACTCGCTATATAGACCTTGACCACGCTATACTGTTTCTTATATGATCTAGATAAACCTTGAATGTGACCTTATAGATTTCCTCCTGTCCTTGTACCAGTAAAATAAACTGTTCGTCCGACGTGTTGGTTATGGACTATTCAGTATTCTAGTACCTCTTACAAGGGATGCGTGAATGCATAGCGGAGACATTTATGTTGTTTCCTTGTTACTCCAGAGATATTGAAATTTGGGCAATTGTGTAGAACTAGCTCTAGTTCAGCTCACAAAACAGTTTGGAAGAGACAATTTTTTAAACAGTTTGTTACATGAGCCAAGACTCATTTTTAACCAGAGTAGCCTAATTTTATAAGCATTCAACACAGTGTAGCGAGCAATATTTTTTGGATTCAGGTATAAATTCGGGTTCATGTGGGAACCGTAGAGACGCCTGTAGTACGGTTACAAGTACATGTGTCGTTACAGGCCTCTTGTTGATCCTGGCTCATGTGCTGTGTGCAATAGCCTGGGACAATGAGTTATAAGACAAGAGGGTCTGTTTTAACACAAGGCCTCAAACACTTTGAAGCAGCCTTTCTTTAACTGAAAGGCTAGGTGGAGGGAGACAAGGTATACATAATTACCTTGGGAAGGTGACATGTGACACTTAAGATTTTCACCTATTTACATAATAAAAACATGTCTCGGATGAAAATCTGGCTACAAGTATTGTTCATCTAAATAAACTAGTGTAAAAACACTTAAAGACGCAGAGGCTGTAGATCCAAGACAGAAATATAAAGCAGGTATCAGAAGTATCAGAGCCTGCACACACCCCCAAACATCCCAGAAAGCATATTGACCGTGTTTCTGCACTTGAGAAACAAGGACAAGCCCCCCCAGTATGCCAAGCTGAGGGAGCCCTGTTAAAGCTGGACTGTGCTGATTTCTTGAGAGGCAAGGCTGAACTGCAAAATAAGGAAAGCAAAAATGCACTGTTGAATTTAAAGGTGCACCTGGGGGGACCTTCGTTGGTGTGTATAACATCTGAAGGATTTCTAGGGCAGTGAGATTTATTACACACAAAATTTGCCAGCAGGAGCATTTGTTTTTGTACCACAAAAAGTTCACATTATTATATCACGCTGTGCATTGAGTGAGCGAGATCTGAAAAATGAATACAGTCAAGTTTTTTTTCATTTTGCAAAGACTCATTGTACCAATCAGGCATTAAACAAATGTATTTTCAGCAGAGCAGATATATTAATGAGTTTACAAGGTGTCAACTCTCCAAGCCATTAATTCCTGCTGTGCCATAGTTGCTCTCCCACACTGTAGATTATTTAAAACTTCCCGCAATAGACTGGATACCATAAACTGGAGACTGCTAGCTATCTAAGTTTACAATGAGCAACACAATGGCACAAGGTCATGATTACAAGGATTTGTTTTTGGAAGTGATCTTACATTGTGATATTGAACCATACATGTTTGAACCACAGTCGGCTCCTGTACAATGGATTTGAGAGACAGTGGTAACTGGATTTAATTGGGATTTTCCTGTCACTAAAATGCAATAAACTAAGGATTAAAGAATGTATTTAATAACTGCATTTGGACCACAACATTTGAACAGGTCAAAAGCACCAAATGAATAAGTTAATTCTATAGATTTGTGCATTGCTTCTTGATAAACAATTAGTGGGAATGTCCTACTTATTTTGGCTTATGTTAAAAAAAAAAAACTACTGTGATCCGTGGCTAGCACAATTTATAGCCGTCACTTGTTACATTTGAGTAGTTATTGTTATAATGGCTAATGATTTGAGCTTTGCTTACTGAAAACATTATCTGTAAAATTAACTATTGAAAGCTGTGGTCAGCATTCTACTGTATAATGTATTATAATATTTTGCTATTTCTATAGGCAAATGTGTTTTAATGTTCATATTGTGGCCAACTGTATCTGGATATAATGCAAAGGAATAGCCTAGGCTTTTTAGATATGGCTAGTCAAAATGTCCATTGATTTGAGTCTCACTTATTGAAAAGATTTGTTTATGGAAATGAAAGGGATAATTTGACCTAGATTCATATTTGGCTGAAATCCTTTTTACCTTGATTTGTTCTTGAAAGGCCATGGAGTAACTTTCACAAACATCCATTATTCATGAATTGAAACTGTACATCCTGAGCCACAAAAGCAAGCAGAAACAAACTCAAAAACCTTTTCAAAAGAAGATAATAAATGACACATTTGTATAATTTCTAACATTAGTAATTGGTACATTAAGTAGTTATGCTTTAGTGAAATTCCCTTTATGAGGGAAAACCAGGATCATGAATGAGGATGTCAGAGAACAGAACTACCTGTGCCTGAGAGGCAAGGCACCAATGCAGGAGCTATATGAAACTGCTACACCAGGCCAAGGAGCGGATATGGCAGAGTCAGCCTGGATAATGATGCCCCCTTCCTGACTGCACACTCCTTCCACCGCCCCTGGTCAACCCCCAAAAGACCCAGGCTGCTCCTCATCCACTACCCCTCATCCCTTCTCTGCTCCCTTGCTCCTCAAGTACCTCTTACGCCCCTCCAGAGGGAGGCTCCCGAGCCATTAGCCGTTTGGATGCTGATTCTTTGGCTGGGCCTCCTGCTTCCCCCACCCCAGAAATTGTTTCCATGCCAATAAAGCCTTTTACATTTAATTGGAGAGAGAATGAAATATAGGCCTCACACTGCTGGACTTGGAAATCAAATGTTTGCTGTTTTCTGTTGATCTGGTTCTGTCCCCAAACAAGCAGGTCCTATAGCAGCACCTAGAACTTCTGACAGGGTCATTCATGAGTGAATCTCATTAAAACAAACAATACATGTGTTCCAAAATAAGTCCAAATGCCACGATCAGGAATAGAAGAATTCTGCCTAGACACTGTTTCTCCAAAACAAAAAAGAATACCTACATTGGCCTAACCATTAACACACCAGGTAACTCCAAAGTATAAATAAATACTGAAACAAAAACAGGGAGAGAAATAGACAATCTTTGTGTGATTCAAATACACAGGATGAGCTCAAAATTGAATAGTTGGGCTGGTTGTCAAGCATCTGAGCATCTGAAATGCTGCAATTTCAGGTCAAGATGCAACGTCTGTAGGAGCAGAAGTGGTTTTCAGACCCTACTTGAAATCTGAACTGCAGCCAAACAAAAATATAAAACTCCCTATGTGTCTATAATCTGAGCTGCAATTCTCTGCAGGCACAGAGTGCATTGAGTTTGTATTGCCTTGGAATTTTATTCTGTGTCAAAGTAACCTGAAACACCACAAGTAAGACAGAATGACTGCCATCCAACAGCTCTGGTCAGTTGTTCTCAATTTATTTTGGCTTGAAAAGTCTGTCATCAGTTTTGACAGGACTATTATCCTAATTTCTCCATATTAATTGAGAACATGTTCTCATGTACAGCTCAATCCTGTGGTTCAATTAGTTAACTCCCTGGCTCAGGGAGAGAACAACAGATTTTTTTCACCTTGCCGGATTTGATTTAGCAAACTTGTTCAGATACTCTAACAGCCAGCCTACTTGCTATCCACATGGGCCCCCTGGTCAGTGTGCTAACACATTTACTACCCATTGAAAATGCATTGACTTCCTCCATTTAAAATGCATTGAGGATAGTTATCTATATCTGAGCTCTTGTCTCTTTGTCCCAGGGCACTCCCCTTTGTCTTTGCATATACTGTGCCAAATAAGGGACTGTGTTTGTGTGTGTGTGTGTGTGTGTGTGTGTTTTTTAGGTCTAACTATACTCATGGGGATCAATTGTCCCCATGAGTATAGTAAAACCAGAAGAAATTGGACTCATGGGGACCTTTTGGTTAGGGTTAGATTAGGGTTAGGTGAAGGTTAGGATTCTGGTAAGGGTCAAAGTTAGGGTTAGGTTTAGGGTTAAGATTAGGGCAAGGGAGTATGCAATTTCTATTTTCTGGTTCCCATGAGGTTAGCTGTACAAACGTGTGTGTGTGTGTGTGTGTGTGTGTGTGTGTGTGTGTGTGTGTGTGTGTGTGTGTGTGTGTGTGTGTGTGTGAAATAGTGTTTGTGAAATCTACGTGTTTTCAAGGGCACATCAATATTTCAAATTAACAGTAAGCGAGCCTCTAAACCCGTGTTGCCTAGTGAAACAACAAAGAGATCCTTTGAAAAGTCTAGATCACAATTAGTCCAATATGAAAAGAACATTTTATCCTTTACAATATGCCACATTGTTGGAGCAGTGTCTTGAAATCTTACATGTAGTAACCACAGAAAAGCTAGTAAATATAAGATGCAATTATCTCTATCCTATATCAAATTTTGTACCCAACTCTTTCAATCCTTTCACTCACACAACTGAAATTATTAATCTTATAAAATATTTCATCTCCTTCAGCACTTGAACACGTTATTCTAGCAGCACTCTACCGAGGTTTTACAGAAGACAAGCAACCAACGAAACATAAGCAAAATGTTACAATGCATTAACACTAGCTGGCCTGCACAAAACAACACTGTCACACAACAATTAAACAACTGAACGCTTGACGCGTTGGGAAATGTAGCATGGACAGTGGGAGATAACAGCAGCAGCCGGTAACGGTTGTTGACAGTGTCCGGCTCTCCCGAGAATAATCCTCGACACTAAACCCTAGAACCAAGCTGGTAATACATGTCTAGTTTTATTGGGTCCCAAATTGCACTCCGTAACATTTACAATACACTTCTGACAACAGAACTACGCATCTTGCTGAAAGTAGTGCTTGTTGGGAACAGGGTGTCAGCCAGTTCTAGGTTTAAACGATGGCCACTTGTTTAGGACATGCGTGCGATAAGGCTGTCAAATCCACCCGCCTATCCTTCAGACAACCTAACCCTGTTACCACGCTCAATACGTTAATTTAAAATCTAGATGAATAACCGAAACAGAGAAAACCCGGCAGAGCGTGAACTGTTACTGTAAACAAACAATCAGTTAACTAAACAGAACGTGAGTGAATCGAATTATTATCGGCGAATCGCATGACATGGCCAATCTGTAACAAATGTCCCCATTTTGACACGTAAATATAGCCTACTCTAGCAGCGCTACAGTGTAATGTAGGCTATGTGATTGATGTTTCCGTGCATACTAATGCATAACGACAATGACAAACGTGATATTTCACAATAGAGGCTCCAGTTAGCCCGTAAGCTAAATTGACCAGCAAAGCAGATTTAAAATACCCAGGTTGCCTACCTGCCTACGCGCCGATACTACTGCTGTTCTCTTTTCTTTAAAAAATCCCTATTTTTCAGGCTTGTCTGCAATTCCAGGGGTCCATAACAGCGGGCGCAAAGACCCCAGGTGGCTGTTGGTGAGAAACAGGGATGGAGCAATGGATGGAGGGACAAGAGGAAGAAGCCTTTGAAGTCGGTAAATATGGGTCCCTAGCTCGAGCTCCGCATGTGTCGTTACCAAGGCAGCGTCGACTCTTCAGCCCAATAGTGCTAGCTGCAGCAGATTCCAGAGACCGTTTAGTGAGCATGCGCACCACCGAAAAGCACTGCTCGAGAATCCGAGACCAGACCCACCTTCACCCAGCAGCTAAGTAACGGACATGTGCACGCACTCTCTCCCACATTCCTGTTACCGTAAACGCAGACACAATAAAGTTGTTTCCTCCGTTCTGATTTAGGTATATTTTACATAAAGCCGCATGCACAAATTCGCACACTGAACAATAGAATGCCAGATTTTTGGACCGTAGGCCTGGGTTTAGAATTGAAGCGACGCTGCTCCCTTCTGGATCTACGGCCGAAGTGCAACTGATGCTCAACGAATGCAAACCCAATGTCACGCGGCACGGCGATCAAAAGGCGTTGCGCCAACAATTTACACGGATTGCCAACCTATATCATGGAACACACATACTAAAAACCTTTTATAAAATATCAATGGTAGACGCAAATCGTCCCTTCCGGTCTCCAATCAAACCACATTGCGTCTTTCCGTCGCGCTGTCCATGGTGCTGAAATCAGCCCAAGAGACAAGATCATACATAGTAATAGTTAAACACAGCAATCGTCAGTCATAACCAATCAATCAATTAAGCTAAAACAAACAATCAATAATTTACTCTATAAACTGACTGTGTCAGCACAGTGAGGCCTCCAACCATTGAGTCATAAGAGTTTATTGGAAAAAAACTACATTACAATCTACTCTTTTGCACATTCAAATAGGTACATTATTCCCTTGCATTTATTTTTCTCCCTGAAGTAAACCTACTTTTGAGTTTAATAAGGTCTTTGGGAAAATAAAAAATGTCCAGTTATTATTATTAGGAACTGAGAGAACAAACTAGGGGACCAGACAGGAACACACTGGCAAGTTGCCTGAAATGTATTGCTAAATATTATGTAATTCAGATTTTTTAAATATGTAATCTATGACTTTTGCATCGGCCAACCTTTTGGATGTGTCATTACAAATGTTTTTTATACGTTTGTAATCCGTCTGGCCACTCTACCATAAAGGCCTGATTGATTGAGTGCTGCAGTAACGGTTCTCCCTGCAGAAGGTTATACCATCTCCACACAGGAACTTTGTAGCTCTATCAGAGTGGCCATGGGTTCTTGGTCACCTTCCTGACTATGGCTCTTCTCACATGATTGCTGAGTTTGGCCAGACGTCAGCTCTAAGAAGAGTGTTGATGGTTCCAAACCTTTACATTTTAAGAAAGATAGATGCTATTTAGTTTTTTGGGACCCTCAATGCTGAAGAAATGTTCTTTTGACCTATTTGCTGGGTTTTTGCTCTGTGCACTGTCAACTGTTGGACCTTACATAGACAAGAGTGTCTTTCCAAATCATGTCCAATCAATTGAATTCACCACAGGTGGGGTTCAATCAAGTTGCAGAAACACCTCTAGCATGGTCAACGGAAACAAGATGCATCTGAGCTTAATCTGGAGTATTATAGCAAAGAGTCTGAATAATTATGTACATTTGATATTTCAGTTTTTTGTTTCTTTTTTTATTTGCAAAAATTTCAAAAAAGATCTTTGTCATTATGTGGTATTTAGAATAGAGTGATGAGGATTAATATTTTTTAAATAATACTATAATGTTACAACAATTGGAGGGATCTGAAAACTTTCCAAATGCACTTGTTAACGTGTATGAATGTAGGCTTGCAATGTTTAGATTACAAAAGAACATCTGTTAATCCGTAAACAGGAAGTCACATTCAGTCAAAGCGGCGACAGTAATCAGCCAATGGGCTTACAGTACTTTGGTTGCAATGTCAAAAAAATTGAGGACAACCAGAGGCTATTTGAGATGAGATCAAAACGTTGTATGATTTTTAAATAATTAATTTGCATTTTATTGCTTGACAAGTATTTGATCACCTTCCAACCAGTAAGAATTCTGGCTCTCACAATCCTGTTAGTTTTTCTTTAAGAAAGTCCTCCTGTTCTCCATCCATTACCTGTAATAACTGCAACTGTTTGTACTCGTTACCTGTATGAAAGACACCTGTCCACACACTCAATCAAACATACTCCAACCTCTCCACAATGGCCAAGACCAGAGAGCTGTGTAAGGACATCAGGGATAGAATTGTAGACCTGCACAAAGCTGGGATGGGCTACAGGACAATAGGCAAGCAGCTTGGTGAGAATGCGAAAACTGTTGGCGCAATTATTAGAAAATGGTAAAAGTTCAAGATGACGGTCAATCTCCCTCCGTCTGGGGCTCCATGCAAGATCTCACCTCGTGGGGCATTAATGATCATGAGGAAGGTGAGGGATTAGCCCAGAACTACACGGCAGGACCTGGTCAATGACCTGAAGAGAGCTGGGACCACAGTCTCAAAGAAAACCATTAGTAACACGCTACGCTGTCATGGATTAAAATCCCGCAGCACACGCAAGGTCCCCCTGCTCAAGTCAGCGCATGTCCAGGCCCGTCTGAAGTTTGCCAGTGACAATCTGGATGATATAGAGGAGGAATGGGAGAATGTCTTGTGGTCTGACAAGACAAAAATAGAGCTTTTTGGTCTAAACTCCACTTGCTGTGTTTGGAGGAAGAAGAAGGATGAGTACAACCCCAAGAACACCATCCCAACCGTGAAGCATGTAGGTGGAAACATCATTCTTTTGGGGATGCTTTTCTGCAAAGGGGACATGACGACTGGACCGTATTGAGGGGAGAATGGATGGGGCCATGTATCTTCGCCACCAACCTCTTTCCCTCAGTAAGAGCATTTAAGATGGGTCGTGGCTGGGTCTTCCAGCATGAACACGACACGAAACACACAGCCAGGGCAACTAAGGAGTGGCTCCGTAAGAAGCATCTCAAGGTCCTGGAGTAGCCTAGCCAGTCTCCAGACCTGAACCCAATAGAAAATCTTTGGAGGGAGCTGAAAGTCCGTATTGCCCAGTGACAGCCCCGAAACCTGAAGGATCTGGAGAAGGTCTGTATGGGCCAAAATCCCTGCTGCAGTGTGTGCATACCTGGTCAAGAACTACAGGACACATATGATCTCTGTAATTGCAAACAAAGGTTTCTGTACCAAATATTAAGTTCTGCTTTTCTGATGTATCAAATCCTTATGTCATGCAATAAAATGCAAATTAATTATTAAGAAATCGTACAGACCTCTACATGCTTTGTAAGTAGGAAAACCTGCAAAACCAAATACTTGTTCTCCCCACTGTATGTAAAGATATGTAATTTGTTATTTTTAAAATAAATTACATGTATCTGAATTATATGTCCTTTATTTTGAAGAGTGGGTTTGTGTGTGTGTGTGTGTGTGTGTGTGTGTGTGTGTGTGTGTGTGTGTGTACATTTTAGATGAAAGTCAGTGAAATCTAGAAGTTCCTTCCCACTTTGTGTTTCAGAGTACCTCTATTTTGTTTTAAAGTACTTTTGGTGTACACATAACCTTTACATTAGGGTTTAATTCAAACACCTTCCAAATACCAGATATCAGGTAGGCTGCACTGCTTATGGTTATAGTTTCATTACATTATCAAGGTAATTTGTGTCCAAGTAGTTTTTTGGTCTTTTGGCCATTCTTTTTGTAAGAGGATTATCTACATTTTGCCATTTTCTATTTTTACCAATAGGCAGAATATATATTTATTGATTTGAAACCATATACAGTCTATAACTGCCTTTAGAATTCACACAATAATTGTCTATGCTCAGATATAGTCTATTTTATAATAGCACACAATGCCTATAACCATCTAAGGTCAAATTTATGTTTGAAAGTACAAACATTTGTCCACTTTGAATATCTCAAGTTTATCCAATGCTTTCCATGATGCCCTCATCAGCATTTCAGTGTTTTGGCTTTCAGTGAAGCTTAGATAACCTTTGTCTGCCTGTTTGTTGAAAACTTACAGTGTAACCTCCAAGTTTTAGCAATAGATAAATCCCAGAGTTTTGTGGACCCTGGAGTGGTGTCACTATATTACTCAAGAGTTTTGTAAATGGTTGAAAATATAATTTAAAGGAAGATATACCCATGTCTGTACATTTGAAAAACAGAAATGTCTCAAAAACATTCTGTATAAAAAATAATTTCTCTGTTTGAAGAAACTATATAACAGCAAAACCTGTAGTGGACTGTCCCTCTCACACACAAATGCATCTTTATAGTCTGTCTTATTCAACAGAGAGCAACCATTTAAAACCTACTTAATGTTTTGTGGGGGCATTTTACACTTTCTTCACAAAGACAGCGGGGAAAAGAGCAGCAGGATTAAAACTCATGCTGCAGCAGTACTGTCAGGACTAAATGAAGGAGGAGCGGAACAGTAGAAGTCGACGAAGTGTGTATTTTAATAAAGAAAACGCAACGAAATGAATACAAAGACCGACGCAGCTCGTGGAATGAGACAATCACACACAAAGACCAGGGGAGCAGAGGGAACAGATATACTGGGGGAAGTCATGGTAAATGATGATAAGGTGTGCGCTAAACAAGACAACAGGTGAGATGAACTGATGAGATGGGCAGCGGTGTCAGAAGACAGCTGACGTCAACAGCTGAAGCCTGCCTCCTGCAGGGTGAGGAGAAGCAACAGTCATCACAAGTACCTGTGAACTGGAAGCTGTGGCAAAGACTACCGGACTACCATAAGCCACAAATTGGCGTTTTATAAAAATAAGTCAAAACAAAATGTACAGTTAAAGATTGAAATTCTACTTTGTCTCCTGACAATCTTAGGAAGAAGAGTAAAATCCACCCTGATTAAATTCTGCCTTTTTCAGCCACTAGAATGTGGATGCCATCTCATTTGCATACATCTGGGGTTATCAGTGATACTATTACACAGGCTACTGTGGATACAATGACTAGTCTTCACTATGTTAGATTGTCATTATAATGCATCATTCGTTAGCTTGGTCATTTGCTCCAACTAGCAGGTTTTACTGCATGCTTATCGCCTTACGATTTCCAGCTGGTTTGCTAAGTAGATTTCTCGTCAATCAATTTGGTGGTAATGGGCTGGAACTCTTATCTTCTCTATGCATATAACCAAATGGAAAAATGCACACAACATATTTCATTGCTAAAGAGCCCAAATATGGTCAGATACTGTCAGCTGGCATTCTTAGTTGCAAGTTTTTACATGTGTTTGTCAATAGTAGTGAATAGTGTAGGGATACTTTGAAGTGAAACGAATCAGCAGCAATTATGCAAAACACATTATGTTGCATTTACTGCAATAGAACAGTCCCAACCATTTCACGTGTAGTCATATAAGATTAACTAAATCAATTTGAAAGGTAAAACTGTAGAAATTTCAGTAACCTGATCATACCATGTACCTGCCAAACAAATATATTGCAAGTGGGATTATGCCTTAAGATTTGCTTAAACACATAAATAGATTTCAAAGCCTGTCATCTAGAATTAAAGGGGGAATCTGGATCTGGTGTAAACCAAGTATAATTTAGATCTAATGGTTGATCAGTCATTGCATCTAGGAACTTGAGAGTGTTTACATTTTTCTAGCTCATACCTCTTGACACATAAAAGTGTGTTGCTTTGCACATATTCCTCCTTTTTATATTCACCTTTTGTGTATATCACATTAGACATCACGGGGTAACTTCTATATTTTATTTCTCAATGCTTTCACTGTCAATTCCCTAAAATAGAAATACATTTTCAGATTTGAAGACATTAAATGTTACTTTGTGTTACTTGTTATGTAACACAATGTTATTCATGAATACCTCTCTAAAGTTGACTGATGTCAGCACGTTCTGTAATGTTTTTGTATCTGTATAGTTACCTCTGGTTGTTTTCACAATGTTTATCATACTCTTCTATACCGTCCACTATGAGACATTTGCATATAGTATTCTATAACATAATTGGCTGGGGTATGCAATGTTTTTTTTGTAGTTAAAGGTCCTAGAAAAGACAACTGTCATAAAGAAGTAGCTGAGCTGCAAATGAGAAAGCAAACGTGGGAGACTCCGCACAGAATATATGATTGTTTAATAATAAATAAAAAGCAGCATTAAACCGAATACAAAATAAGAAAAAAATACATTTTAATGTGGATGCTTAAAAGAGTAAAAATATGACAAGTGTCATTGACAAACATTCACAAGTAAATGGTATAAAAAACAGCGATTGACTGATTGTAACACAACAGATCTCTAGCTCTGGACCAAGGCTTAAGCTGCGTTCATGACAAATAGGGAAGTTGGAAAATATAATTTGTAAAGTTCTCTCGACTGTAAACAAGTATAGCTGTCATGCCTGTTGACTATTTATAGTTATTTATAACTTAAAGTCTTTTAAAATATTGAATTGTTGCATTTAACAGCTGAAAAGAGTTCCGCATGTGGGAGAAGTCGTGGACCTAGGATGACAGGCTAGTTTCTCACTGGTAAAAATGAGTTGGAGGGGGATTCAAGCAGATTTAATGTTGTATGAACGTAGCATTAGAGTTAACAAGCTACACAAATGCCCTGGACCAGAGCTAGCTACATCCTACAAAAACACTGTTACGGCAAACATATACAGCTTAAAATACATTGTTTACGCTACCTATTCACTTCGCTCATCAATCGGGTTGTAAATCAATATTGAATCAAGCCACACCTGATTCTTAGCAGTTTTCAGCGCCCTGTTCCCTCTGCACTTATCATACTTTTCGCAGAAAGTTTTTTTCCCCACTTTCTGTCAAACATGGCAATTGGCCTGTAACGACCCAGTGAGCACAAGCTGATGAAAGTTGACTTAAAAAGTCCTGTGCATATAGGGTAGACCTCTGCCATTTATCTGATAAAACGTCTAACATTCCAAGCATCGGTCAGGACTTATATTTCACCTTCTTTACAAGACAGCACTTGACCGAGTGAGTTAATAGGTTTTTTTGACCTGTGTAGTGGGGTCAGAGTTGTCATAGATACATTCATTCAGGTGATCTGGTGTGGCGGTTGCGGCAGCATTGGGCATGGGTTGTAGGAACAACGTTGTTGGTCAGAGAGGATTATGATGTATCGGCCTATGGGGTTACTAATGTATTAAGGATTTAGCTGTGTTGACAGTTGTGATGTGGACTGTGGTCACTGGTTGTGGAGGTGGGTTTATGTTCTGCTTAATATGGGGAAACACAAGGACCTAGTTAGGCTAAACGCACAGAACAAATGCTTGCACACGCCGAAGCCGTGCAGAACCCACATACATGAAGCATCATAGAGGACCTTGTTAATTATCCCTAGTTCTGATCCTGTTCTGATCTCATCATAAAGAGTGTTTTGTGAATCTGTTTGAGGTAACTCATTATGATGCATGGGAGAGATCCTGTACTCAGACCAGTGTTTCCAACCCCTTCATCCACAGGCCCTCTTCGTCATGCATTCATAACAGGCACCACAAGGTGGCACTGTGACACTGTCATTGGCGCCTTAGTGGGTTCACTTTGTTCAGTTACATTCCATCATAGTTTAACATTACTAGTCTATCTAGTTAGTATTACTCACCATGCCCACAAAGAATTCAGATACGCTTTGTCATGTAGTGCCATACCCAGTTGTAACCTCTTATAACATTTAAACAACTGTTACTAAGAATAATATTACAGTTCGGTTTAGCCTTGTTCATGGCTTCTTTTCTTCCTTCTTGATGCCTTCACAGCGTTGGTAGAAACCCAGACGTTTTTGGTTTTCAGGGATAAAACATGTTCAACTTAGCATCCTACAGCCCTGAAAACCAGAAGTGGGAACCTCGCTCAGGCTTTTCTTTGACATCTGCTACGTTAGATTAGTTTAAAACGATAGTGGTCAATTATTACTTTTAGGTCTAGATGAGTCCATAGAGATTAATAGAGAGCTCTTTTGTCACAACACCTGCTTTAGCAGGGCTTCCCAAGAGTATAGAAGACAGGCTCCCTAAAATCTCTATGGTCTTGACTGGGCCCTTTTGATTTGTCCACTACTACTTCACTAAACAAATCCAATATTGTTCCCCTATCTCACACACATCAAAATAGCCAATCCTTTGTCCGTCCATCATCAACCACAGAGACTGAGAGCTGATGAAATCCAATGAACCAATCAGACGCTGCTGGTGCGCTCCAGGTGACCATGGCGGAAGCTGTTGACGGACAGCTTTAACTCAGACATTCTGGGTTCCAATTCGGACATTATTCTGGGGCATTCCATCTCTATTGCCATTCCGTCGTCTGTTGTATCTTCAGGCTCAACCACTATGATAATTCCATTCCCATCCGCCCCGCCCCTTCCATTTCGACAGTTACTATTCCGGTCAACACCTCCCATCTTCCCGTTCCCGCCGGGATGTCCAAGTATGGGCGTAACTGCATACGATGGACAATGTATTGTGGGAATCGCCAACGACTTATTACTGATCGCTGCATTCGGACCCGTGTTGTACTGACAACGTATGTAGCTAGAAAACGCCCGTCTGTATGTCTTGTTGAACAAAGTGTAAACTAAAGGGTTGACGCCGGAAGATACGTATCCCACCCATACGAAGACGTTGAGGAGCTCGGCCAAAAGGGGCTCATTACACGAGCCCTGGCAGAGGACGTAAGTGACGTTGGTGATGAAGAATGGGCACCACATGATCAGAAACAGGAAGAAGACGATCCCCAGCACCTGGAACGTACAGGACAGAGAACACAGGACACATTTGAACAGAGTGGACTTGAGAGAGGCGAGAAGTGAAGTAGGAAATAGATAGTGATGGAAAGAAATTAGCAGTGGAGGACGAAAGAGGAAAGTGCACATGTTTTTGCCATGCTTTTGGCATATGTTTTTGACATATGTCTCTCGAAATGATTTGCCTTGTTTTACTGTCAACGGATATAGATGTGCTGCCTGCCAAAGTATCTATGCGCTTGCCAAGTTTGTACAGCCTAGGGTCTGCCTTGTCTTTTAATCCCTGCCCACTGCACCAAAGGAAGATTTTGCCTCTTTCCATTGTAAACAAGCCTTTGTTCATAACTGACCAGCCTGGTCAAATGTAAGGGAAATGACAACAAATAAAATGCCAGGATTTATCACAGAGATGAGCCTTTTCTGAAGTAGATTGGGTAACAAATGATCATATGTTGTAGTTGAGAGTGGAGGGCTACTTTAATGTTACCTTGGATGCCCGCCTCTCATTCTTGATGGCCTGCATCATCCCCCGTCTCCCATGACTATCTCTCGGATCGCGCCCCGAAGGTGAGCTCAGCTGGGATGGCATCTCGGAACCCGGCATTAGGCTGATGCTATCCGAGGGTGAGGTGCTTAAGAGGCCAGTCTGCTGCTCAGGCACTACACCTTTCAGGCAGGTCAGACTGCCTTGTCTGCTGGGGGGAGGAGCCTCAATGTTTATGGGAGGGACTTGTAAGTTTGAAGGCGGGGGTCGCTGGTATAAGGGTGTAGTGGGAGGCTGCAGTGGCTGCTGGGAGGAAGTCTTTCCCTCGTAAAGGAAGACTGTCTCCTGGCGTTGGAGGACCTGGGGGAAGAAAGACATGACATCAAGTCTAGGCTTTCCATTAGCTGGCAGTTGAAAGGATTTTGGCAGATATGATGAGCTATTGCTACCCAAATTACCATAGACAAATTTGAAAAACTAGACCCACACATTTACAATATTTAAGTCACGTTCAATATTTTTTCCTTATTGTAAATCTAGCTTAGTATGCTAATACATTTCCTAAATATTCTTAAAAAGATATGATCAGAATTTCACAGGGAAGTCATGTGTTGGAGAAAGGTTTGGTCAAATTCGTAGGGCTCATTTCAGTTTCATATCTAAAAACACAGTCTAGACTCCACACTGTATAACCTAGACTCCATACTACATAACCTAGACTCCATACTTTATAACCTAGACACCATAATATGTAACCTAGACTCCATACTTTATAACCTAGACTCCATACTATATAACCTAGACTCCATACTATATAACCTAGACTCCATACTATATAACCTAGACTCCATACTATGTAACCTAGACTCCATACTATATAACCTAGACTCCATACTATATAACCTAGACTCCATACTATGTAACCTAGACTCCATACTATATAACGTAGACTCCATACTATGTAACCTAGACTCCATACTATATAACCTAGACTCCATACTATATAACCTAGACTCCATACTATGTAACCTAGACTCCATAC
>JACXGJ010008313.1:0-27606 GCA_016801105.1 Esox niger | reverse complement strand
CCAGTTTGATGTCTTGTTCCAATAAGCAGTTTTATTTTACCTCAGCTGTGAGACGAACTAGTTCCAGAGTTTAAACTGGCATCAAAGAGAAGTACCATGAGACAGTTCTTCACCCTCATTAAATCCTGACCGAGATTACTCAATACACTGTCACACACACACACACACACACACACACACACACACACACACACACACAGAAATGAGCACAAAAGAGATTGCCAAGAGACTTTATAACGTTCTAAACACAGAGAAGCACTAGCTGTAATATAGAAGGCCTGTATATTCCCCTTGTATTGTGCTGCAGGACAGTTCTTTTACAGTGCTGTTCAATGACAAACACCCTGTTGTGTCACTGCTTTGTTTTTAAGAGATAATAACCAGAACTTTACTGAATCTCACTCTCTAACAGATAGGCAGCCTCACCCACTCCCATTCTCAGACTCACACATGCATGGTTTCTGTCTCTCTCTCACACACACACACACACACACACACACACACACACACACACACACGTCCAACACCTGCCTGTTGGTAGAAATGCCACAGCCTTTTTGTGTAATGACATGTCCTTCTGCATAGGATCTGTTAAGCATGTGTTGTTATTTGGTATGATGACAATATTGATTGTCACTGTTAAAGCTGACTATATATATACTCCATCAGACAACCTTTTAAACCTTGTCATTATTTGACTGATCTATAATGTCTTATTGTCTGACTAAATATTGAATGATTTAATAGTTTACTATTGTCTTAAGACCCCTCAACTATATTAAATTCCCATGGTCTCGGAAGTGTGGCTTTTCTAGTAGCCTATAAAGTGTCATTAAATGTGGCCTGTCGATAAACGTGTGATATGGCAGCTGCAGTCTGTGGGCTGGTTGTTTATTCACAGGCAGGTGTTGCCTACCTATGACAGTCTAGACGAGCCGTCCATCAAACGCATGAGCACCATCTTCACCACCTCCCTGAACGTCGTCACTACCTTCTATATCACCGTGAGTGGCCCACTTCCTGTCTCCATGTCTTGGTGGCATAGTAAATCTGCCCAGTGGCTTGGGTGTGTGTGTGGGTGGGTGGGTGGTATTATAGCACTGACCTCTTCCCCCCCACCCCTCTCTCTAGGTGGGCTTTTTCGGCTATGTGAGTTTTACAGAGGACATCGCTGGTAACGTTCTGATGAACTTCCCATCCAACCTGGTGACAGAGATGATCCGTGTAGGCTTCATGATGTCAGTGGCTGTGGGCTTTCCCATGATGATTCTGCCCTGTCGACAGGCCATCAACACTATGCTGTTCGAACAACAGGTGACTACCCACATGCACTCCTGCATTCATCCTATACACAAGTTTAGTAGTAAGTCCACCTCCGTATGGCTCAAAAGAAAAAATAGTTTGGTTTTAGAGTGGCCTAGTCCTGACTTAAACCCCATCAAGATGCTGGACCTTAAGTTCATGTTCAAAACCCCTCAAATTTCACTGAAACACAGCAGTTCTGCTGAGTGGGCCAAGGTTCCGCCACTGCAAAGTCAAAGGCTGGTCTCGAAATACAGGAAGCATTTGGTTGCAGTTGCTGCTAAATGTGACCCAAGCATTCATGTCCAGGGAGCCATCACCTTTTCACTGATGGCCATTTGGTGTTATGCTTGGTGATAACTGTTCTCCTTAAATACAATGATCATTTCAACACTGAATTTTCTCTTCGTCTGATATTTTCGATGAAGATCTGACATCATTCAGTATGGCAAATATGCATTAACAGAGGAAATTTGGAAAGGGACAAACATGTTGTCACAATGCTGTTTACAGGCCTATGGTCAGAAGCCATTTATCAAAAGCATCATACACTATAAAATACTGCTTAGAGAAACATTTCAAAGATTGTGAGTGTCTACACATTCTCAGCTGTTCTAAATGTGAGAAAATAACAAAGAAATATAATTCAGAACAAAATTAACAGCAATTTCAGCAAACGTTTTAAAAATATTTGCAATTTGGACCACTTTGCAAATGACAGCATTTCATATGTTCGTCTGCCTCCCAGCCATTTGAATCAGAAAAAAGTACGAAAATGTCTCTTACCAAACTTGAGATATTGCAACTGCATTAACCATAGCAACGCATCTTTTAGCAATAATTCCCAAACAACTGCCGTTTAATCTTAAGCTTAAGCTTGTTGAACAAAAATGGTGTGTTTCATATATTCCACTACTTCTCAGCTATTGAAACCAGAATAGATTATCAAAATATCTCTTACCAAACTTGAGGTACTGCAACCAGATTACCTTTTAAAAAACAGCTCCAATGGTAAGTACTTTCTGAACAAGATGAACAAACACTGCTTTACCTTAATTTACCTCTACCGTTCACGTACATGAATCAGAAAGATTATTAAAATATCCCATACCAAAGTCGAGAGATATTGCAATCGCAGTAACCATAGTAACCAGATTCTAATAAATATTTCCCAAAGAGCTGTTTTTTAACACACTTTCCCAGCAAGAGAAAAAAATATAAATAGCTGAGAGGTTGAGGAATATATAAAGTATTTGTATCAGAAAAAAATTGAAAAATATGTCTAACCAAACTTCAGCTACTTCAATTGGAGTAAACATAGCAACTTTTCTATAACAGCTCCAATGGAAAGTAATTTCTGAAACAGACACACCTACATGTAGGAACATAAATGTAGTTCTACTTCTCAGCTATTTAAATCAGAATTTTGAAAATATCTCTAATCAAACTTGATATTGCAACCGCAGTATCCAAAACAACAGGATTTATTTCTAAAACAGCTCCAAAGTACTTTCTGAACAAGATAAACAAACACTGCTTTACCAAAATGTACTTATACCTTTCACCTACAAGAATGAGAAGAAAGTATGGAAATATCTCTTACCAAACTCGAGATACTGCAAACAATAGCAACATTTTTAAGCAATATTGTCAGCGTTCTGGTGATCGGGGAAGGAGGAAGCGGACTGCGGAGCTAGTACTTGTACATTCATTTAATATAGGTGAGCTGACATATGCTCTTTTGGTCGAGACAATAACACACAAAGACAAAGGCAGCAGAGGGAACATATATACTGAGGGGAATGACTTAATGATGATCAGGTGCGCTAGACGAGACAACAGGTGCAATGAGTTGATGAGCAGGGCGATGGTGTCAGACGGCCGGTGACGTCGAACGCCGAAGTCCGCCTCCTGCTGGGGGAGGATGGGCAATAGATGGCGTAGTCGTCACAAATATTTCCCAAACTACTACAGTTTAACCCACTTTCCCAGGAAGATAGAGGGTACAGTTATTTTATGTATTCCTGTGCATGTCAGCATTTATATCAGAAAGAAATGCAGGCCATGGTGGACTGGTTTGGAATCTGATTGATTGCTTCTGTGGACAGGTGCCTTTTATACAGGTAACAAAATGAGATTAGGAGCAGTCCCTTTAAGATTGTGCTCCTAATCTCAGCTCGTTACCTGTATTTCTTTCTGATTGAGAGGGGATCAAATACATATTATTCATTTAATGCAAGTCAATTTACAAAATGTTTGACATGTGTTTTTCTGGATTTTTGTTGTCGTTCTGTCTCTCACTGTTCAAATTAACCTACAATTAAAATGATAGACTGATAATTTCTTTGTCAGTGGGCAAACGTACAAAATCAACAGGGGATCAAATAATTTTTTCCCTCCCTGTACATACAATACCCACTGTCTTAGTGAATCGTTCACTTATTGGTATATGAACACACTCAATACTTCCTCCTAATATGTGAGCCAAAGTCCTTTTCTTTTGAACTGAGGTAACATAATCCCTTTGAATCTATCACTGTCCACAATAACTACTTTCCCGCTCATGGAATAGCGCGTACCAACCGAACAATCCAAGTCCTAGAAAGGGGTCCTTTCCACCCCCCCTTTATCAGCATTTTTTTTGATAGTCAACCTTCTATTCAAGTAATGGGTTTTGTCTTCACCAACTCCCACGGACTCGGAGCACGTGAGACCTTCAAAAGCAACATCCGGTGCTGACTAAAAAGTGCTGTAGCTTAGTCCATCAGTCCTGGCCTCTATTTCAGCATCCAGCTATGTCTGTTGGGAAGAGATGCGCGACACCGACGCTTAGATGTCCACTGGATCCATCAAACACTTAGCAGTGGAGCTGTTCACAGTGCCATGTTCGGACTGTCGAACTTTGCTCTTTTTTGTGCCACATACATCTAATGATTTGAGCTTGAGCATAATGTTACCTTCGATTTAACACAAATGGAAAAGTAAAGAATACATCAAATACAAAGAACGGCTGGCTGTACCCGTGGGGAGCTTTGCTTTACTGAAGTTGTTCTTGAAGGCCCATGGAGTTATTTTTTTACCACTGTCCCAGCCTGAAATTAGTGTT
Organism: Esox niger; assembly: GCA_016801105.1. Lineage (NCBI taxonomy): Eukaryota > Metazoa > Chordata > Actinopteri > Esociformes > Esocidae > Esox > Esox niger. Next base: position 23,198 of record JACXGJ010008313.1, on the reverse strand, counting down.
AATAGCCTTGTACAAATTCCTGAATTGAAACTGTGAGTACCGAGTCACAAATGCTGCACTGCAAGCGGAAACGAACTAAAAAAAACTTCAGAATGAAACACATTTCAGAAATGTGTTTTTTTCCCCATCAATCTCTCTCTCCTTCCCTCTTCTGCTCGCTCTCAGCAGAAGGATGGGACATTTGCTGCAGGTGGGTATATGCCTCCACTGCGCTTCAAGATGATTACCCTCGCCATCGTCTTTGGAACCATGCTGGGAGGCATCCTCATTCCCAATGGTGGGTGGGTGTCTGTCTTTGTCTGTGGGTGGGTGTCTGTCTCTGTCTGTGGGTGTCTGTGTCTGTGGGTGGGTGTTGGTGTGTCTGTCTGTGGGTTGGTGGGTGTCTGTCTGTCTGTCTCTGGGTGGGTGGGTGTCGGGGTGGGTTGGTGGATGTCGGCGTGGGTGGGTGTCGGCGTGGGTGGGTGTCGGTGTGTGGCGCATCTAAAGAATTTCAAGGTGCATCTGTTGTTTAGTTTGTGTGCATGTGTGCGCTTATGGGTGATGTAGCTCAGGCTTTTTTCACGACGTGTGTGAAGACGAGTTTACGACTCCGTGACTGTCACACGCTAACTCACTCTTTAAATCACATCTCTCACTTATCTCCTCTAGGCCAATAGACAGAAAGATGGCACTGTTATTCTTTCTCCTCACATGCGCGCACACGTGCACACACACACAAATGTGTTGATGTAGATGTGAGATTGTGGTTAGTTGGCATGTTTTATTCACGTTGTGTGGTGAATTTGTTAGGGTTGTATTTGAGTAAGGACACACTCACTGCTATGTTTGTTCATGGTATGTGTATCTAATCAGGCTAATAGAGTAAAGGGGGAGGGACTTGGGTAGAAAAAGACACTAAATCTGAGGACACAATATGGCCTCAGCTCCCAGGATGAGAGACGGGTCCTGGGCCTGGCGCCCAGACAGACCTGTGCAAGGGAGGGGAGGATAACTACATGACCTGGTCCTAATGCTTGTCCCCTGTGCTGCTCAGTTGGGGGTGTGTGGGCTTCACAATGCCAGGGGTTGTGGGTTCAATTACTGCGGGAGACCACTACAAACCAGTAGGACAATGTATGCAATTACAGTTGCTAAAATGTCCGGATTAAAGTGTCTCGTGGATGAATTAATTCATTTGTGTAATTCAGTCGTGGAGATGAGCGGGGGAAATGGGTGAGGGAAGGCGGGATGGATAGATTAGGGAGGGAGAGAAGGGTAGTTGTTGGAGCGATATAGAGGGAGGGATGTATTAGGAAGCTGGAGTATGATTGCTTGTCTATGCTCCTCTAGTGGAGACCATCCTGGGTCTGACTGGAGCCACCATGGGCTCTCTCATCTGCTTCATCTGCCCTGCTCTCATCTATAGAAAAATCCAGAAGAACAGATTCACTGCACAGGTAACACTCACTATTCCTACTAGCCCCATCACAGACCAACATCCTTCGCTTTATCTTTTGCTTTCTCTTTCTCTCTGTATGCATACAGTGCCTTCCGAATATAGTCAGTCCCATTCACTTCATTCACATCTTGTTACAAAATTCCTTTACAATTGGTTGAGAAACTCTTTTGCCATCTATAAATGCACAGTTCCACATAAGAAAAGAATAAAGGCATTTTGAATGTTATATTATGTAGGCTTCATAACAGTGTTGTAAGAAAATTGCTGATAGTTACACGTGAGAATGGCATGGGAAAAAAGTTTTATTTTTTCTCTCTAGTTGGTGTTGTGGGTGGGGCTAGGCATCCTGTTGATTAGCACCTTCACTACGCTGTCAATCTCAGCCAGTGACTCCACCCCCAAGCATGCTCCTCCTCCCCCTGCAGCTGACAAGAGTGCTATCTTCGATGTCCTTCCTAACATTCCTGATTTACAGAATGGTAAGGATCATATTTCTCTACTCAGTGTTTCACTGTAAAGAAAACTATACTGTTCTTTCACATTATTCTAGTTATTTTCCTAATTGGCAAAGCTCCAAGGTCACATTCCGATGAGAGAGACATAAAGTGGGAGTAGAAAAAGCAAGTGCCTAAAGTTGAAAGGTAAAACAAAGATGGACTTGCTGATGATTGGTGGAATATACTTGACAGACTGATGAGTGTAGAGGATAACCACTTGATAAGATCCAAGAGAAGCAGCGTTTGACATTGATGGAGCCAGAGTGATGTCCTTCAACCTCCACTGGTTTCTCATCTTTCCCTCCATCACCCTTTATCCTGCTCTCCTTCCCCCCTCTTCAAGGCAGCTGAAATGCCTGCTAGCTCTTTCCTGTAACCAGGGGATAAGATGGGGTGTGGGCTTCAGTGGCACAGACAGGAACGGAGATGGGAGTATGTCCGAAGGGCTGGGGTTTAGGGGTTTGTGATAAGAGGTCATTGAAATGATAGAGCTCCACACACCGGTGCAAGGACAGTTAAACAGACTCATCCTGTTTCCCCTTTCTCTCACTCTTTCCATATCAGTCTCCCTCCTTTAGGTTTTTGTACTCTAGGCACTCACTTCCTTCTGCACCTCTTTCCTGTTTATTGCAGATTAGTGAGGTCAGTAGAACAGGTCTTATCTCTTCTGTCCCTGTGGGTAGTGGACATGACAACCTAATGCTTCAGTCATACATCCAGTGGTCAATATGGCCCCTTGTCTCTTTATAGTTTGCATCTCTGCTGCCATCTAGTGACTGTCATGCCCTCAATTATTGTAATATTTGTTAAGATAATGTACCAAATTTGATCTCCCCAGCAGTAGATAAGCAGGTGGTGGTGGTGAAGCCTGTTGTGGTGGAGAAGCCTAAGGCCCCTGCTGTAGTTGAACCAGACCAACCAGTTGAGAGCCAACAGGGGCAGGCTGAGCCCCCCCAGATCAACGGACCTGCTCAAGGACTACCAGGCAGGAAGGAGCAGAAGGAGGTACAGCTAGACCGCCCTGATGCAGGTACGTAATCAATGAGAAGCCTTTTGGAACCTTGGAGGTCTCTTGTGAAACCCAGGAGATCCCTATTAGAATAAGGAACATCCCTTTCAGAACCAACAAAATAACTTTTAGAACCAGGGAGATTCCTTTTAGGAGGGAGATCCCAGGGGAGTAATTGTTTGACACAGGGACCAAGAAGATTCCTTTCACAACACTGTTTTCTCCTTCAGGTGTTGCAGTGCCTGACGGGGAGGCCCATCGCCATGAGCCGCCCATACCCCATGACGAGGTTCAGATAGAGGAGAGGAAGAACAACGCCGAGCTGGAGGAAGAACAAAAACAACCTGCAGCAGCAGAACAAGAAGGGCAGTTTGAGGGTCAGGGTGCAGTGGACCAAGAGATGATGAATAAAGATGGACAACAGGGGGTGAGGAAGGTCCCACAGGTGGTGAAGAGGGAAGACGTGGCAGTACAGTCTAATGACGTGCTGGAAAAGCCTGAGTCGGAGGCCGGAAAAAAACAAGTCCCGTCGCTGAAGGAAGGTGAGAAACCTGACCCAGTGAAAGAGGTGCTTTTAGGGAAGGACGTCGACGCTGGGAAGGACGTCGACGCTGGGAAGGACGTCGACGCTGGGAAGGACGTCGACGCTGGGAAGGACGTCGACGCTGGGAAGGACGTCGTCGCTGAGCAGGTGTTGCTTGATGATGCCAAAGCCCCAGAGGCTGTTGAGAGACGTGAGTATGACTGGTTATCATTCAGAATGTTCAAACAATCCCCATGCAGTCAGTGATTTGAGTAGTTGTAGGTGCTATATATTGCCTGGTCTCTAATGTGACTCTGTGGTTTAGCTGGGCTTGCAGCTATAGGACTTGAAGCAATGGTTCCTGGGGCAGAGGTGGTGGTCGCTACTCCTGAAGCCAAGGAAGACGTAGCGGAGGACAAGATGGATGGTGAGTCAGTGGATGAGTATAGAACAATGCAGATAACGCTGCTGTTGGATGCAAACCTAGTATCTCCAAAAAAGGCAACTTTCAGAAATTGGGGGGAAAAGAACTGGTGGCATAGCATACTATGCTACAGGTAGCAACATTTTTCTTGTAATTAAAGTGCAATTTATCTTTCATCTCTGGATAGTTCACAAATGCCAAGGAAAAAATCTACTCAGTAGAGTGAAGATGTGGCTATTTTGATTAATTTCAATTGGATTGATTTACATTTTTAAATTGTCTTAACCTATAGGGGGAAATTGAAGGGAACCAATACCATTTGTAAAAAGCAAAGTTGGACATTCGATGTTTGCATCTATCGATAAGCAGAAATGAAGTACAGATTTCAGATTAGATTTACCAGTCCATAGTTACACAGAGAAACATGTGAAGGGATACCTGATTTACTATTGACCCATGGATATACCATTCCATTCTACAGTATGTCTGTTTCTCTGTCCCTCCCCTTTTTGTTGCTGTTTTTTTTGTCGTCCTTTTTTCCTCTCTAAATCTTTCTGTCCATGTTGATATTCAGTTTAAATGTAAAGGGAATTATTGACATGGTAAATTTTTTTGACATTGCTAAAGCTAGTACACAATAGCAAATTCATAAAAAATGACAGAAGTTAAAATAAAATATCTGAAATTCTAAGTTAACATTTAGGTTTCAAATGGATAAAGACATTTTAAATGTTATGTTAATAGTTTTAATAATACGGGTGGATAGTGATGAATATATGTTTAAAAGTGTTATTCTGGTTGCTCTTTCCTCATGGCAGTGGGTCATACATCTTGCTGCTGCGATTTCAGATTGTGGTTTTACAGTGGTGTATCAGTGTTTTTTTCTATTTGATTCTTTGTTGGTCTGTATAATCTGAGGGACAAGTGTATGTCTAATGTGTTCATACTCATACATTTGGCAGGAGTTTAGGAAGTGCAGCTAATTTTCCATATTTTTGTCCATGGCTTCTCTTGAGAACCAGGACTGCATTTACCGGCATTTTTCGATTCCAAGGCCACGCTCAGTGAGTCTGTTCATAGTGAAGATTGTTTAATCCTTGTGTCAGTCACAGTTGTCAGGTATTCTGCTGTTGTGCACTCTGTTAAAGGACAATTCCAAAGCTAGTTCCACTACTCCCAGACCACATGGTAAGAGCCCTAGTAATCCAAATCTGTTGGAATTTCTCAAATCCATGACCAACTCGGCAGGAAAGTTGCCTTTTGTCAAACCAGAAACTAATTTATCCGAATTCTTAGATTTTTAGAACTTCCACGGTGCTTTGTGACAGGAAGGCAAGTACGGATGTGCGCGTCCAAAGATAGAAGGGTGCAGTTTCATCTCCAGGACTAGCAGATAAGTCAATAAGTGCCCGTTTATTGACTTATCTGGGGGGGCTCATCCGTTTATTAGTAGGTAACATAAGTTACGTGAAGAATGTATTCCCTAAAATAACGATGTTTGGTTGTTGTTCAGTAGTCGGTTGTGACAGCCTAATGCCAAGAATGCAAAATCGAAAATGGTTAATTTCCCAGAGAGGAATATTGACAAAGCAAGTAGTTGTTTATGGCTTTAGAAACCCTAAATACTATTAACACATTAAGTAACTGTATTTGACATGTCAAATAAAAAAAAACATATATAACTATCCTGATGTAACACTTTGACTCAAACCCAGGTCCTCAGGATGGGGACCTGAGCCTTTACCAAGGAGGTTAAAACCTAGCATGTGTCGCTATAGTGCTTCTAATGGAATCAGGGAGTGAGTTTTAATCATTGCACAGCAATCGCTGGTCTCCATTACACTCAACCCCCTAAACCTCACTCCCACAACCGGGTCACAGCACCAGTGTAACAGGTCTTAATCTGACTCGAACCCAGGTCCTCAGGATGGGAGTCGGGCACTACCAGGGAGTCTAAAACCCACAGACTCTAGTGTCTGTCGCTAGAGTCCCTCTTATGGCTTTGGGGATTGAGGTTTATACTCATTGCACAGCACTTGCTGGCCTCCATTACACGTTACACGGACAACAGTGACCACCGACTGCAATCACTTTTCATATTCTTAGCAATGTTATATTAAAACAGTTGAACATGAAAATACCTTAGATAACAAACTACTAGCCCTGTTTTGTTTTCCCAATCGAAGGCTCACTAACGTCAATATACCAGACATCCCAACATGTAAAAAATCATTTCAGGGAGGTGGCTTCACCGGCTACTGCCTACCGTTAAAAGAAACAATATGATAGTTTGTTCCGATGCCGCAGGGCCATCATATAGTTTCGCTGGGACAGCTAGCCAGAAAAAAAGCTAGCAGGTGAATGCAGAGAATGATCTCCCCCACCCCCAATAAACATCAAATCAACATACACTTATCGTTTCACAGCTGAAATCCCGCAGGTCCATAAAAAACTCACCCAAACTCTGTTGTTTCTATATAACCTTATCTGTACATCGACACGCCCAAGTTAATTTTTGTCCACGCTGTCACTGAAAATAGCTTAATTCTGCGGAATACCTTCCCATTTGGCAACAATGGTTCCAAAGAAAACTTTGGACAAACAGCCATCTTCTGCGCACAACCATGAGAGAAACAACATAATGGTAATTGTAACTAGGCTAGCTTATGTAAAATGTCACAATGGTCTCAATAATAACTAGCTAAATTTGTCTTCTATGTGGCATGTTATCAAATTGTAGCGAACAGCTATCTGATGTTCAATTGAAAAACAACAGTCAACCTATCTATCCTGATGCATGTTCTAGTTTAAAAAACACTTGATAACCATAAAAATTTCCGAGGGTAAGATTTGGAAACTTGCTGTACCTAGCGTTCAAACAACAGAACACATTGTTAAGCTGTTTTCACAGACTGTTGAAATCATGATCTGCACAACAATATTGAGGTGTTTTAGGTCTGGAGTTGTCCTTTACGGCAAGATAGCATTCCAATTTTCTCTGTTTTTTGTTATTTCTATCCAGTGTGGGAAATACGTCTTTGTTTTCTCAAGTTGTGGTTGGGTCCAACTGTGTCTCTGTCTTGGGGCTCTGTGGGATCTGTTTGGATTTGTGAGCAGAGCCCTGAATTCATTTGACTGTAATGAGGGCTTTATAATGGAAGGTTTGAGAATTGCTTTTCTTTAAGTAGGTGTGAAATTGACTAGTTCTTCTGGATTTCGCTAATTAGTGGATGTAGTTCTAATTCAGCTCTGCATGCATTATTTGGGGTTTGTGTTGTACTCTGGGAACACTTTTGCAATATACTTAGTTTGAGTGTCTATCCCATTTTGTGAATTGTTGGTTGGTAAGTGGACACTAAACCTCACAACTATAAAGGGACATGGGCTGTTGCTTTATCTCTCAGGTCATTCACGGCCTTGTTGAATTTACCTGTGGTCTTAATGTTTAGGTTGACGTAGGTGTAATTGTGTTTCCTGTTTGGCAACAGTGTCAAGGTGGAATTTATGTTTGTTGTCCTGGCATATAGACTTTTTGTGCAGGTCTGCTGTTGGAAACAGAAGCACTAGATCATCTGCAAATACTAGCCATTTGATTTCTACAACATTAAGGTAATGATGGCCATTGCAGACTTCAAGTGCCCTTTGCCAGCTAGTTTTGGTTAGAGTTGGGGTCAGACTACATACCTGTCTGGCTCTTGCACAAATGTGTCTATATGGAAAGTGTGTGTTGTCTAATGAAGACATTGGCTGGTTTTGTTTTAAATCAGGATGCTCTCCTTTCTTTCTGTTTGGCTTGATTGAATCAGGACTCACCGCAGCACATTTTTGGTTCCTTTCTTCTGACTCACAATCTTTATTTTCTTTCCCTTTATCTCTCCCTTTCATTTCTTCTGCCCCGGCTCCTGTCACAGTGATAAAAAAGCTTGTTGCAGGTATGAACATCTTTCTCTGTCCCTCTCTGTTTTTCTCTTACTGTCTATATTAACATATAGTCACTCAACCGACTAATGAAGACTAGAGAAGAGTGTAGTACGCAGTTTAGAAATCCTTACCTGGTGTCCCCCCAAGTTAACCCTTCTCATCCTCTCACACATTATGCTTCACCTAACTCCTAACAAGGGTTTACATCTTGTTTGTTGCAACCATACTCTACATTAGTTTGACTGAGTTATCTTAATTCCGAACCCCGGCCCACTTTCAAACATATCCCTGTGTTGTTTATCTAGATATGTAGTACCAGTCAAATGTTTGGAAACACTTACACATTCACATCAACAGGTTTAGTTTGTTGAAACTATTGACTGGTACCATATCTAACAGCCAGCCTTTCAAAGTCATTTGGTACATTCCAACCCCTCTCTTATTTGTTCTCGACTCCCCTGTGTCTCCATACTATCCCCGTCTCCCCCCATATAGAAGGCCAGTTGGACCATGCCGTGTTGCTGCAGGTAATAAAGGAGCAACAGGAGCAGCAGAAGAGATTGTTGGACCAACAGGAGAGACTACTGGCTGTAATACAAGAACAGCACCATGAGATGCACCCCAAAAAGCCAGGTAAACAAACACAAATTTGCACTTTAGCGTTATCTGTCTAACTTTCCATTTTTATATAAGTGTTTGTTTTGGTATGAGATATTAAAATTGTTGAATGAGGAAAAGGAAGGATAATAATGATCATCTTTGTTTACCAACAGATGGCGCTCCTGAGGCCGACGCAGAAAAAGGAGTCCAGGAGGAGGGAGGAGCCTCCAAATCCCAAGACCAAGCTCTAGGTGCCTCTGCTCTGTCCTCTGACAAGAAAGAACTTAAGGAGCCGGTTCAAGTTGGCGCACCACAGGATGGAGGTGTCCAGTCCCAAAATGAGGTTCTCCTTGTGGGGAAGAGCGCAGACAAGCAGGCCCTTGAAGTTGTGGCGGCTGTGATCCCCAAGGAAGAAGTAGTTAAGGAGGTCCCTATAAAGTCAGGGGTGGGTGGTGCTGCAGCAGACATCCATAAAAAGAGGGAGCTGGGAGCCAGAGGAGTACCGCTGGGTCAGGTCATTACAGAAAAGGTGGAGGTAGAACCAGCCCAACACAAATACAAAAAGGAGCAGCTGCCACTGGCTAAAGCTAAGGATGGGGCAGCGATAGGAGGGGTAGATGTACTGGAGAAGGAGAGACTGGAGAAGGAGAGACTGGAGAAGGAGAGACTGGAGAAGGAGAGACTGGAGAAGGAGAGACTGGAGAAGGAGAGACTGGAGAAGGAGAGACTGGAGAAGGAGAGACTGGAGAAGGAGAGACTGGAGAAGGAGAGGATTGATAGAGAGGTGCAGGCAAGAGTGGAGAAAGAACGGTTGGAGAGGGAGAGGAGAGAGAAACTGCTGAGCCAACAGGAGATTGAGAGAACCAGAATAGAGGAAGAGAGGGTGGCGAAAGAGAGGTTTGTAAAGGAGCAAGAAGAGAAGGAGAGAATGGAGAAGGAGAAAGCAGAGCAAGAAAGGTCCCAGCAAGAGAGAGAGGGGGAACCAGGGTTAGTAGCAGAACTTGGAGCTGTGAAGAAGAGTGGACGGGACCTGAAGGAGAGGGCAGCTGTTCAATCTGACAACATGAACGTTGCGGAAGAGAAGGTCCCAAAAGGCCAGGGGGTCCAGGTGGACTATGCCCAGGACCAGGGAGGCATGGACCTAAAGAGGAGAAAGAGAGCCCTGGGAGGTGTTAGAGGTGCAAAGGATGCTATGGGATCCCTGGGGGGAGTGCAGGGGCTGGACATTGGGGTATCGGATCTCAATGCAGCCCTGGAGAGACAGCTGCTGGGTGGAGCTGTGGTACACTCTCGGCAGATTAAACAGACCGACAAGGAGGAGTAACTACGTCTGGGTTACTTCTTCACCACTTGCCTTCACAATATCTGACCAGTAAAAAGACTGTGCGCAAGTGTGATGCATGACATTTTCTGTCTGCATTTACACTGGTAACCATATTCAGACCCACTCTTTTAGCAAAAATTCCTCTTCTGATTGGTTAACAAAGCCAATTACTGACCAAATATATGAAGTTAGGCTACCTCTGTGTACACAGTAATCATGTCTTCATTTGACCAAATTCTTAATTCTACCAAAAATAGGAATGCTTCCGTTGGAGTTCTCCACTGATTCCAGAGACAGTGTACTAGTGCTGAACACATTCTAGACTATTCTATAACTGTTGTATTCTGCTGCCATAAATCTAGGGCCTTTACAAAATATATATATTTTGTATGTAAATATTAACTTATTTTGTTTTTTCCATTTTATTTCGGTTCTTGTGCGAGACTGGAATGTATGTTGAGCTATGCAGTAATATAGGTATTTTTTGATTGAAAGTGAGCAATGTAATGTGTGTTTTTGTTTGGCTTTTATTAAAAGTACTTTGGGTCAAAGCTTCAGATTTTTATTAAGCCCTTTAAAATTAATGTTGGTCGTTCTTTGCTGTAAATAGTATATAGACTATGTTCTCTTAAAGCTAGCGGAATGTCTTCATTCTGGTTCTACATACCTTAAAAAAAGCAGTGGTTCTGTTCTCAACTGTAGGCCTAGATTGATGATTGTTGGTTACCATTCTAGTCCTCCAACCAGGGATTGCTTTAGATCTAGGCTGCCATTGAACAATTAGATCTAATTAACCCAGCGCTACGCCTTTAAAGTACATTTATTATAATTTTTTGTTTGTTACATTGCTTGCATTTTCCCATAGTTTTAAACCAGAATTTACTGTTTAATAACAGATGTAATCTTGTCATATACATACTGTGCAATTGTTGTTTTTTAGGACTTGTGAATCCAGCCAAGTCTATGATTGTAAATTCTGTGTTCTGTTCATACTCTCTCCATCAGTGCCTTATTTGTGTTGCAGCAGTAATATTTTTGTAAATTCCAGTAATGCTAAAAATGTTTGTATTATGAGTGGGCTCATCTGCATTGTTTCTGTCCTTAATTGCAGTGAAATGAATTAATCAACATTTCTTTGTATTCCCATATTGAGATGTAAGTTTAATAATGTCATTATTTTGAAGTTGCTTCCTTAGTGAAATTCTTTGACAGTACAAGGACTATTGGTAAATGTATCATTTATGCTGTTAGCTGTCAATGTTGGCTCTGATCTTTTTAACTCTGAAACAGTGGCTTTGAATTTGACGGGTATCCTGTAATCCGGTTATAAGGACCTTGATTTAACTACACTGAGAGATGATATCAACAGCGGCTTCATCACTGACTTTAGAAAAAGGTTATTTTTCTGTCGAGTTTTGAACTCATATTTTTGAAAATGTGTCAATAAAGTGTGAAGTCCTTTTGTAATATAGCTGTTTCTTTTTTACTTCATACCAAGTGTATTAAGTCTTCAATAGTGGACTGTATGTTGTTTTTTGTTGCTCATAAAGGACATACATTTGACTATTGAAAAGAGCTGGTTTACCCCTTGGAACCAATTTAGACTGGTACAAACATTCAGCACCTAACATTCATGGAACATTGGGAGAACATTGATTCCACTTCCATGGGTCATCACTGCAGACCATGGCAAACATACATTTTAAAATGTAGCTTGCTCTGTTTCAGCCTAGTGAGTACCCCCTTCGTCAGGCCGAGGATAGAATCTCCTATTTCGAAAATAATCTTCTTATTTGTGCCCTTATTGCCCTGCAAGAGAATTAGATGAAGTCAATTGAAAGCATACATCAAAGACAGACATTTGGACAACTGCAATGGAACCTCTGAGTGTAATATGCCACTCACTGCTGCAATAAATCATGTCTTTAGCACAACATCTTCATCCCAGGCCCTTTCTCAGGTCCTGTCTGCCTGTGATGGTAGCAACTACACATTTCTGATGAGCAGCTGCCTTAGGATTCCGTATGTATTCAATGCCCTTAGACTGTGTTACGAAGTCTGATGGAAATGAACTTGTTCCGTACACATTGGAAAAATTCAAACATATCAGAGATCTAAATAGAGTGCATTCGTATTAACTTGCAATATCCTAAGAGGGGCAGAACGTCTAAGCAACACCCAGGGCAACATACAGTAAATCTTAATGATGTATTTGTGTATTTCACACCTTTATGCCAAAAACAATGAACTGACTAACAATCCAATGCCCTCAGCATTAATAGCACCCTGTTTTTGACTGTGAAATAGGAAATGACAGAAGTGTAATCTACGAATGTATAACAAAGTTATTTATTAAATAGCTCTTTAATCATTGTGGAAACGGATTAGGTACTTGCTGATTCGCCAATGGTTGACCCTGATGCAAAGCTTTTGGACGTGACATAAAGCATTTGTTGATTGATTGGCTACCTGTCATTGTAGGCCCAGCCTCACAAGTCTGTCTAATTAAATTGTGATGCAAAGTTCAGAGAATACTTAAAGGGATAATAAATCCTAAATTCAAATTTTTCTCAGAGTTCACTTAAAAAAAGGTATTCCCGAATGCCCATAGTCATTATTTCAAACGATCCGTTATTCAGCTCTGTCCCAGTCTGTAATAAATGTTATTAGCATCGTCCAAATTCATAAATGGAAACATTTCGTACCTCTATTGCAAAGCTGCATTGTAAGTGGAAAACTGCTCCAAAACACTTCAAACTACATTTAGTTATCGTTCATGTTCAAATCAGTTTTTTTCAACTGTACACCGACGAAACAGCCTGCAGAATTGGCAGGATTCAAACTGGCACCAACAAGCTATTTTCTATAGCCACCATACACAGCTTATGTTGTTTGGCAGCGATATTGTTGAGGTGAGCATGAACCTTAACCTCAACAAGCTATGTGAAGATGGGCTGCTTCGGTATGGATCTTGAGTTAATTAAATTTTACCCGCTCTGCAATTGGCACAATACCTCTACCTCTCCTGAGTCCAATTGTGGGAGAATCAATGGAGCAACTTCACCAATGAGTCAAACAACCTTTGTGAGAAACATTTTAATACAGAGGATCGTGCCCCACGTTCACTTAGAAGACGAATGCAATTCTATCAAGTTACCCAGTTCAATCCCTGGAGACAAAACAGATTGTAAGTAATACATCCGATTGCTATGCTATAATACTCAAAGTATACTTTGCCTCTGAATATTCTGGGAAAGGGTTGGAGATTAAGGTGTTCACCATCGTCCCCGATTAGCTGCTCTCCAAGCTTCTATTAGGCCAATTCTTCATCTGTGTATTACGGTTAGAACTAGATAGGCTCTTTCCCCTGAAGAGTTTCGGAGAAATAATATATCAGAAATAATATGTATTTTCCTTTCTCAAGCAAATCATGTTTGAATGTCTGCGATGAATATCAAAGATGAAATACGAAACATGCTTTATAGGCTAGCACATACTAAGTGTATACACATACTTTAGTTCACTGTGTATACACTCACTCTTCCCCAATGAACGTGTGGATTGATACCACTGTGACCGGTAAACACTGGAAGCACACGTTTAAATTTGAAATGGGAATTATATTTTACTTAAATAATTATATTTATTTTAATTAAAACTTTATTTTGAGCAATACAACATTGTCAAATTCTTTGAGGTATTTAACTTCTCAATGTTTTCGAGTAGTTTTCCGATTACCTGCAGTTGCCATTCATTAATGTTTATGATGCCAATGTCGCAAATTATTGGGTGAGACAGCTGAAATATGCATTGTTTAAAAAAAGGACCTACTTGGGTAAGGGGATTGTCACTAAAATAAGATTTTTGGATGAACTTTCCCTTTAACGTTTCGGGTTGTTTAGTAAAACAAACAAATCATCCAAATCATTTAGTAAATGTGTGTAAATAGCGCACACAATACGTCACATGATTAGTTGTTCAATTGAACGATTAAATTGAATGGCTTAGTAATTCACAAGTCTTTTCAACTTAAGTAGAGGCTCGGTTTGAGGTTCTATAAAGCTGTCTATCATGTAATTCAGTAATCCATTAATGGGATTCATTACATCATACAGTGTTCAATTATCATTCCTAACCGCTTAATTTCCTTCTCGATTGCTCGCTACCAATTGGTCTATTTCTCCACGCACTTTAGGCAAAGTTGTTGGCGGATACACTGAGCTGAGCTGGAGGGTACCGCGTACTGTATGAGTCCTGTCTGTGATTTTTTTTAGGACTCGTTTAGGGTCTATTCAACAAATGCATTTTTTTTTCATCTAAATTAGTGTATCATCACAATTTATAACCAATGACCTATTTCACCCTGTGAACGTTAAACAGCTGCTGGATGCAGGACTGGATCTGGAGGACTACATATGAATCCTGCCAGTGATGCTCTGTAGAACTCGGCTGTCAAGGCGTTCAAATCCACCAGTCCGACCGATCAAATTGAACTTGTCAATGGTTATCTTGTCTTTATGAACTGAAGCAAAAGCTTGCTGTATGTTTTGATTCCAAAAGGTTTAATGTGAACAGAACCTTAAAAGAAAGAAAGATGGACCCGCTGACAAATAGTGGACTATATTGACTATCTGTAGGACAGATGCATATAGAGGATAGCCAGTTGATAAGAACTATTAGCAGAAGCAGCATTTGAAATCAGTGAGTCAGTGATGTCCTTCAAACTCCAATGGTTGGTCACATCTCTTTTCTGTTTCTCTGTATTTCATCAATCTCCCCCATAGTAAAAAAGTTAGTGGTGGTGAAGCAGGCAGGCATGAAGCCTCAGACTGTCCTTTTTTCTGTCTTCTACTCTTTATTCATATCTAGTCACTCAACCAACTAATGAGGACTAGAGATGATCCTTATTGTTATGTCACAGCCTTATTTAAAAGAGGATTAAATATTTTTTTCCCTCTAATCTTCCCTTCTCATCCCCCATTTAGAAGGCCAGTTGGACCATGTCACGTTGCTGCATGTTATAAAGGAGCAGAAGGAACAGCAAGAGATTGTTGGACCAATAGGAGAGACTACTGGTTTTTATACCAAAACAGTATAAAGAGATGCACCCCAAAAAGCCAGGTATATGCGCACACACATTCTCAGTGTAGGAATTTTGCCATCACAAAAGTAGGAGTAGAAAGAGCAAGAGCCTAAAGGTAAAATAATGATGGACTTGCTGATGATTAGTGGAATATACTGAGTGTTTGACAGACTGATGAGTGTAGAGCATAACCACTTAATAAGATCCAAGAGAAGCAGCGTTTGACATTGATGGAGCCAGAGTGATGTCCTTCAACCTCCACTGGTTTCTCATCTTTCCCTCCATCACCCTTTATCCTGCTCTCCTTCCCTCCTCTTCTAGGCAGCTGAAATGCCTGCTAGCTCTTTCCTGTAACCAGGGGATAAGATGGGGTGTGGGCTTCAGTGGCACAGACAGGAACGAGATAGGCTGAAGGGGTGGGTTTTTGGGGGTTTAGTGGTTAGGGGCTGGGGTTGGAGGAGAAGAGGTTATTGAAATGATTTACACACCGGTGCAAGGACAATTAAACAGACTCATCCTGTTTCCCCTTTCTCTCACTCTTTCCATATCAGTCTCCCTCCTTTAGGTTGTTGTACTCTAGGCACTCACTTCCTTCTGCACCTCTTTCCTGTTTATTGCAGATTAGTGAGGTCAGTAGAACAGGTCTTATCTCTTCTCTCCCTGTAGGTAGTGGACATGACAACCTAATGCTTCAGTCATACATCCAGTGGTCAATATGGCCCCTTGTCTCTTTATAGTTTGCATCTCTGCTGCCATCTAGTGACTGTCATGCCCTACATTTTTGTAATATTTTTTAAGATAATGTACCAAATTTGATTTCCCCAGCAGTAGATAAGCAGGTGGTGGTGGTGAAGCCTGTTGTGGTGGACAAGCCTAAGGCCCCTGCTGTAGTTGAACCAGACCAACCAGTTGAGAACCAACGGGGGCAGGCTGAGCCCCCCCCCCCCAGATCAACAGACCTGTTTAAGGACTACCGGGCAGGAAGAAGGAAGTACAGCTAGAATATCTCATTTTGAACCAACAAAATATTTATTTTAACCAGGGTTCATGGATGTCCCTTTTGGAACCTGGAAGATTCCTTTTAGAATGAGGGAGATCCCAGGGAAATGATTTTTAGAGTAAGGCACCAACAAGATTTCTTTTACAACATTGATTTGAGAAACCTGACCCAGTAAAATGGGTGCTTTTTGGGAATGACATTGTCGCTGGGAAGGATGTTGTCGCTGTGCAGGTGTGGGTTGATGTGGCCAAAGCCCCAGAGGCTGTTGAGAGATGTGAGTATGACTGGTAATCATCCAGAATGTTCAAACAATCCCCTTGCTGTCAGGGATATGAGTAGTTGTAGGTGCTGTATATTGCCTGATCTTTAATGTGACTGTGGTTTAGCTTGGCTTGCTGCCATAGGTCTTGAAGCAGTGGTTCCTGGGGCAGAGGTGGTGGTCGCTACTCCTGAAGCCAAGAAAGCAGTAGCAGAGGACAAGATGGATGGTGAGTCAGTGAATGGATGATTATAGAACAATGCATATAACGCTGCTATTGGATGCAAACTTAGTATCTCCAAAAAAGGCAACTTCTCAGAAATTGGAAAAACAAAAATGGTGTCATAGCATACTATGCTATAGATAGCAAAATATTCCTTGTAATGTAAGTGCAATTTATCTTTCAGCTCTGGATAGTTCCAAATGCCAACCAAAAAATCGACTGCGTAGAGGGAAGACATGCTATTTTGATTGATTTTAAATGGATTGATTGTGAACTGATTGTCAACATTCCCCAGATTCATCCACGTGTTACACAGAGAAACATGTGATTGGATACATGATTTACTATTGACAGTGGACATACCATTCCATTCTACAATATGTCTGTATTTCCATCTCTCCCCTTCATTTGCTCTTTTATTGTCCTCTTCTTCTCTCACTCTTTTTCTGTCCATGTTGATAATCAGTTAAGAGGTTAATTAAGGGATTTATTGACATGGTAAAACACTTTGCTACAACTACATTGCTAAAACAAGTACAAAATAGCAAATGTATAATAAATGACAAAAATTAATAACATTTTTATTAAACATTTTGGTTTCAGATGGATAAAGACATTTTAAATGTTATGTGATAAGGTATGTGGAATGTTGTAAAAAAATTGCAAATAGTTTTAATGATAAGGGAAGATAGTGATGAATAATTGTTCAAAGTTCGGAATGTAGTTTTAGTTATACTGGTTGCTCTTTCCGCATGGCAGTGGGTCATACATCTTTCCGCTGCGATTTCATATTGTGGTTTTACAGGGGTGCATCAGTGTTTTTTTCCAATTCTATGTTGGTCTGTATAATCTGAGGGACACGTATCTGTCAAATGTGTTCATACTCATACATTTGGCAGGAGTTTAGGAAGTGCAGCTAATTTTCCATAGTTTTGTGGGCAGTGTGCACATAGACTGGCTTCTCTTGATAACCAGGAGTGCATTTACCGGCATTTTTCGATTCCAAGGCCACGCTCACTGTGTCTGTTCATAGTGAAGATTTTTTTAATCCTTGTGTCAGTCACAGTTGTCAGGTATTCTGCTGTTGTGCACTCTGTTAAAGGACAATTCCGAAGCTAGTTCCACTACTCCCAGACCACATGGTAAGAGCCCTAGTAATCCAAATCTGTTGGAATTTCTCAAATCCATGACCAACTCGGCAGGAAAGTTGCCTTTTGTCAAACCAGAAACTAATTTGTCCGAATTATGACATTTCTAAAATTTCACAGTGCTTTGTGACAGGAAGGCAAGTACCGAGAGGAATATTGACAAAGCAAGTATAGTGATTTATGGGTTTAGAAAACCTAAACGCCATGTAACACTGTTTGCGCTTTTGCATTTCAAAATAAACACAATAATTAATTGTAATTGTCAAATACAAAAAAAATCATGATAAAACTCTACTGACAACAATGAACACCGACTGCCGTCGCTTAATTTTATTAGCAATGTTTTATTAAAACAGTTGAACATGAAAATACCTTAAATAACGAACTACTTGCCCGTTTTTGTTTTTCCAAGCAAAGACTAACGTCATTACACCAGTTCAGTATCCTCATATCTGTGTATTATTAATAGATTGGAATGAAACCTGATCAACAATAAATTAGCATTATTAAAATGATGACACCTTGCTAGCTATTTAAATTAAACGATATGATTTTGTTCCAATGCCTCTAGGACATCGTCTGTTTAACAGCTAGCCAGAAAAAAGTTAGCGGACAAGACAGCATTCCAATTTGCTTTGGTATTTTGTTATTTCTATCCAGTGTGTGAAATACGTTTTGTTTTCTGAAGTTGTGGTTGGGTCCAACTGTGTCTCTGTCTTGGGGCTCTGTGGGATCTGTTTGGGTTTTTGAGCAGTGCCCTGAATTCATTTGACTGTAATGAGGGCTTTATAATGGAAGGTTTGAGAATTGCTTTTCTTTAAGTAGGTGTGAAATTGACTAGTTCTTCTGGATTTCGCTAATTAGTGGATGTAGTTCTAATTCAGCTCTGCATGCATTATTTGGGGTTTGTGTTGTACTCTGGGAACACTTTTGCAATATACTTAGTTGAGTGTCTATCCCATTTTGTAAAATGTTGGTTGGTAAGTGGACACTAAACCTCACAACTATAAAGGGCAACAGGCTGTTGCTTTGTCGCTCAGGTCATTCACGGCCTTGTTGAATTTACCTGTGGTCTTAATGTTTATGTTGAAGTAGGTGTAATTGTGTTTCCTGTTTGGCAACAGTGTCAAGGTGGAATTTATGTTTGTTGTCCTGGCATATAGACTTTTTGTGCAGGTCTGCTGTTGGAAACAGAAGCACTAGATCATCTGCAAATACTAGCCATTTGATTTCTAGAACATTAAGTTAATGATGGCCATTGCAGACTTCAAGTGCCCTTTGCCAGCTAGTTTTGGTTAGAGTTGGGGTCAGACTACATGCCTGTCTGGCTCTAGCACAAATGTGTCTATGTGGACAGTGTGTGTTGTCTAATGAAGACATTGGCTGGTTTTGTTTTAAATCAGGATGCTCTCCTTTCTTTCTGTTTGGCTTGATTGACTCAGGACTCACCGCAGCACATTTTTGGTTCCTTTCTTCTGACTCACAATCTTTATTTTCTTTCCCTTTATCTCTCCCTTTCATTTCTTCTGC
The DNA here is from genome assembly GCA_016801105.1 of Esox niger. Lineage (NCBI taxonomy): Eukaryota > Metazoa > Chordata > Actinopteri > Esociformes > Esocidae > Esox > Esox niger. Next base: position 4,219 of record JACXGJ010008313.1, on the reverse strand, counting down.
CCTGGCTCCTGTCACGGGGATTTAAAAAAGGTTGTTGAAGGTTTAACATTATTTATCTGTCCCTCTCTGTTTTTCTCTTACAGTCTATATTCACATATAGTAATTGAACCAACTAAAGAAGACTAGAGAAGTGTAGTATGCAGATTAGTAACCCTTACCTGGTGTCCCCCCCAAGTTAACCCTCCTCATCCTCTCTATCACACATTAACCTTCACCTAACTCCTAACCTGGGTTTACATCTTGTTCGTTGCAACCATACTCTACATTAGTTATCTCCACTCCGAACCCCGGCCCACTTTAAAACATATAGATATTCAGTACCAGTCAAATGTTTGGACACACTTACACATTCACATCAACAGGTTTAGTTTGTTGGAACTATTAACTGGCACCATATCTAACAGCCAGCCTTTCAAAGTCATTTGGTACATTCCAACCCCTCTCTTATTTGTAATCGACTCCCCTATGCGTGTTTCTATACTATCCCTGACTCCCCCCATATAGAAGGCCAGTTGGACCATGCCGTGTTGCTGCAGGTTATAAAGGAGCAACAGGATCAGAGATTGTAGGACCAGCAGACTACTGGCTTTAATACAAGAACGGCACCAAGAGATGCACCCCAAAAGCCAGGTAAACAAATTTTAGCATTATCTGTCTAACTTTCCATTTTTAAATACTTGTTTGTTTTGGTATGAGATTTTAAAAAGTTGAGAGAGGAAAAGGAAGGATAATAATGATCATCTTTGTTTACCAACAGATGGCGCTCCTGAGGCCGACGCAGAAAAAGGAGTCCAGGAGGAGGGAGGAGCCTCCAAATCCCAAGACCAAGCTCTAGGTGCCTCTGCTCTGTCCTCTGACAAGAAAGAACTTAAGGAGCCGGTTAAAGTTGGCACACCACAGGATGGAGGTGTCCAGTCCCAAAAGGAGGTTCTCCTTGTGGGGAAGAGCGCAGAGAAGCAAGCCATCGAAGTTGTGGCGGCTGTGATCCCCCAGGAAGAAGTAGTTAAGGAGGTCCATATAAAATCCGGGGTGGGTGTTGATGCAGCAGACATACATAAAGAGAGGGAGCTAGGAGCCAAAGGAGTACCGCTGAGTCAGAAGTTCACAGAAAAGGTGGCGGTAGAACCAGCCCAGCACAAATATAAAAAGAAGCAGCTGTCACTGGCTAAAGCTAAGGATGGGGCAGCAATAGGAGGGGTAGAAATAGTGGAGCGAGAGGTTGATAATGGAGAAAGAAGAGAGGTAGAGAATAGAGAAGAAAGCCAAGGAACCCAGGTCCCAGCAAGAGAGAAGACCGAGGGGGAGGTGATGGACAGTCGGGACAGGACCTGTGTAACCTGGAGGGGAACCAGAAGTAGTAGTACAGTAAACATAGAGTGCATCAAAAGAACCCTAGTTATTGTAACTCAGGGGATCTGAGTTCCACAAGGTTTGATTTTGGGACTCTCTGCACATTAATCATATCCGTGACAATGTGAGAAATTGTCATTTTTATTGTTATGCTGATGACACCTTAAAATACCTTGTACACTGCAATCCCTTCTCTTGCTCAAGCAGTTGCACCACTATGATTACATTTCAATCTACCACATAATGCTCGGATGATTCTTAGGTTGCTGCTAAATATAAAACTACTCAAACTAAATATACGATATCCTGTAGGTCAGAAAGTCTTATTTTTTGACGATGATATAATTTTCTGTCCATGTGTACATTCTTACAATTCTTACAAATACCATGGGCTTTGGTTAAATGAAAGTACAGTGGGGCAAAAAAGTTCATTAAAAATCCTACAATGTGATTCTCTGGGTTTTCTTTTCTCATTTTGTCTCTCATAGTTGAAGTGTACCTATGATGAAAATTACAGGCCTCTCTCATCTTTTTAAGTGGGAGAACTTGCACAATTTGTGGCTGACTAAATACTTTCTTCCCCACAGTATGTATTTTAAAGAGCACACCTGCAATGGTATGAAGCTGAAAGGGGAAATGCAAGAGTTTTCAAACTTATCTCAAATGTTTTCTCAAAATTAGCTAGACTCAAATATACCATGAGTCTGTACGGATTTGGTTTTTAAACTTTCAAATGCTAGTTGATCCAGGAGTAAACCCAGGACTAAGGAGACATCGACTTAAGGAGTGCTCAGAGAGGTGCAAGAGGAACAGGGAAGATGATGGGGTCCAGGGGTATGTAAAGGTGCTGGAGCCCTTTTTGGGGGATCTGGGTAGGACTGAATACTGCTTTATTTCATTGCCTTTATTGATGTACATAACATTTTGTCTGCATTAACTAAAGCAACCCAATTCAGACCCCTTGTATTGCCAAAATATCTAATCTACACACCAATTATTGTGTGAATAATTGGGCTGCCTCCATGTACACAGTAACCATGTTTTTTACTGAACCAAAAAGAAGAATGCTTCCGTTGGAGTTCTTTACTGATTCCAGAATATATTGCGGAAACAGTGTACTAGTGCTGAACTAATTTTTAAATATTCTGTAAAAAAATGTGTATGAATCTAAAGCCTTTACAAAATAATAATGTTATGTAATGTTTAATTATTTTTGTTTGATTTTCTTCTGTGTTTTATCATGTAAAAATTACTGTTTGTTTGGCAACCATAGTTTTTTGTTAAACCATTAGATTAGATATTAGTCATTCTTAGCTGTAAATAATGTATAGATTATATTGTCTGAAAGCTAAATAAATGTCCTCATTCTGGTTTTTCAGGATATGTTTGGTGAAAAAATGTGAATCAGGGGTTCTCGGGCCTCGGCCTCAGGATATAGATTACTCCTGGTGTTCATTTCGGTCCTCTGAACAGAGACTGATTAAGATCCAATATACCAGATACTCACCTGCTTTGTCACTCTTTACTTGCAGCAAAATAAATATGTCAAAATGTTTCTGTTTTCCCAAAGTGGTATGTATATTTATTAATATCTTGAAGTTGCTCCTCTAGCAAAATACTATGGCAGTATGATTATCGATAATTAGTACAGGTGTAGTTTATGCTGTTAGCAGTCAATGTTCACTCATTAGAATAGAGTTCAAAAGTATTTAAACAAACTGACTTAATCAAGTCTTCAGTAGTGGGCGATATGTTGTTACATGATGCTGATCAGTGACATGTTAGACGATTGAAAAGAGCTGGTATTACCTTTGTAACCAATTCAGATGGGTCAAACACTCTTCCATTACTAATACAGTATTTCATGTTCACAGAACATAAGGGGAGCACTTTCTCCACTTCCAAGGATCATTAGTGCAGATCGTGGCAAACATTTGCAATCCAAAAATATTTCAACATTTATTTGGACAAATTCATCTTGGTCTCTGTTTGCTTCAGCCTAATGAACACACCCATGGTTATGTTGAAGACACAAACTCTTTAATCCCGAAGAGATATTGGGAAGATCTACTTCGTGCCCTTCTTGGCCTGCAAGTGAATAAGATGAAGTCAATTGAAATGATCAAAGACAGAAAATTGGTCAACTGTACAACGGAACACCTGAGTGTAATAAGTCACTCACTGCTGTAATAAAGCATGTTTTTAGCATATCAAACTCCTTAACACACAGGTCCTTTCTCAGGTCCTGTCTTCCAGTAGTGGTAGCGGTCACACACTTCCCATAAGCCGCTGCCTGGGGAAGACAAGAAACAGTTGCTGATCTCCCTGTTTTGCAGCACAGTTCTGAAGGATGATGGTATCTTTGACGTCTATAGTGCATTTGATTAATCATCCGTAGCATAATTACTAAAAATGACCATGCCTGATTTGTTATGTATTCACATGTGACTTTCCAAAAATATTAATAGTTAGATAAATATGCACCTCAACAGCACACTGAGCAAACAGGTCTGGAAACCGTCTCATCCTCTCACGACTGCGAGTCCACACGTTTGTCCCCGACATGATCAATTGAACGAGCAGAGGTGGACAAGGAATCAACTGTCTGTAACTGAGGAAAACGAACGAGCATAATCAACTAACAAACGACCTAGCTAATGTCTCACACTGCATTCGCTTTTGTACACAATTCGCCAAGTATCACAGAAAGAGACCGCACTCTTGAAAACACATTCTCTCAAAACATTGGATTACCCAGACCATGGACAGCGCCATGTTTTTGACCCTGAATCAGGAACTGACACAAATGTAATATACGAAAGTGATTTGTTAAATTGCACTTCAATCAGCGTGGAAAGATAGAGTATGT
>JACXGJ010008312.1:0-27607 GCA_016801105.1 Esox niger | reverse complement strand
GTGTGTGTGTGTGTGTGTGTGTGTGTGTGTGTGTGTGTGTGTGTGTGTGTGTGTGTGTAGTTGGTTTAATGGGCGCGCGCTTGCGTGTGTCTTCCAGCTAGGATAAACTCTTCATATGGAGCTGCTGTTGGGACTCAGATGATCTTAAGACTAATAAACCTCTCTCTCTGCTCTCGATCTCTCTGCTCTCTGCCTCTCTCCCTCTGCTTTCAATCTCTTTCCTGCCACTCTCTCCCTGCTCACGCTCTTTGTTCACTCTTAGTCTCACAAGCTACCTGATCTTGCAAGCTTACATGGATGTGTGTATGAGTCCGGTGTATCAGGCTTGCTCCTTACTCCCAAGTTGGAACTTGGGATACAGCCGAGCAAATATTTTACTACCGTAAATAATGACTGACTACAGTGTGCATTTACATACAGCTTAGGAAAGAGTGGATACTGCTTCATGCAGAGTATGAACAGCACCAATGGCTAATGAGCAAACAAACAATCCAAGACTAATAAACCAACCTAGGCTGATAAATATAAAATCAAATCACTGACCAACCGTTTTACTACATCTATGGTTTAATGATAAAGTTGATGTAATATCAAGCTATTGATGTTGTAGATTACATCTAACATTTAACATCTAGCTTTTAACCAGAACAGTGTAAGCTGTAACAATTAGAAATAGCATGTGACTGATCAAAAAAGAATAATGCTAAGACCTTTAAAGTGTTTCTATAATGTACAGCCCTCGAGTGTTTGATCACGGATCCACTTAAGAGCTGATTGTGTCCATCACACATTCTAGGCGTTGGGAAATACAGTAAATACAGTTTTTGTCAGTTTAGTTATGTTATTCTAAAATGCATTACATTCACTTTTTTCCTCGTTAGTGTAGCCACAATACTCTAAAATGACCCAGCAAGAACAGTTTTCTAGAAATGTTTGCAAATTACCCCCCCACAGAAATGTCTTATTTGCATGTATTATTTTACATTTACTATTAAGTATAGTGTCCTTCCTTCACTACATTGTACAAGCACCTTTGTCTGAGATTACAGCCTTGAGTCTTCCTGAGTCAAAAAGCTTGGCACTTCTATATTTGGGGAGTGTCTCCCATTCCCTGCAGATCCTCTCAAGTGCTGTCAAATTAGATTGTAAATGTCCCTACACCTAAATTTTCAGGTCCCTCCAAAAATATTGAATCGTGTTCGAGTCTGGCCTCTGGCGGGCCACTACAAGACATTAACAGGCTTGTCCCAAAGCCAATCCTGTATTGTTTTGGCTGTGTGCTTATGGTTATTGTTCAGTTGAAAGGTGAACCTTTGCCCCAGACTGAGATCCTGAGCACTCTGAAGCAGGTTTTTATCTACGATTTGTCTATATATTGCTCTGTTCATTTTTCCATTGATTGTGACTAGTCTCCCGATTTCTGTCACTGAAAAAGATCTCCACAGCATTATGCTGTTACCACCAAGCTTAGAGATGGTACTTATACTGCATTTGGTATTGGCCAGGTGATGGGCGATGCCTGGTTTCTTACATATGTGACGCTTGGTAATCAGACCAAAGAGTTAAATCTTGGAATATAACTTTTTGACCTGAATTAATCGTGTTTCTCTTTGTCTGAGGGTCCTATAGGTTTAAGCGGTCTGGCCGCTCTGCCATAAAGGCCTTCTTCACACAGGAACTCTATTAGAATCAGAGTGACCGTCTGGTTTGTATTTGCCTCCCTGATCAAGGCCCTTCTCTCCTGAATGTTCTGTTTGTCCGGGGGGAAGTGTTGATGGTTCCAGGCCACAATATTCTTGGGGACCTTCAGTGCTGGAGATATGTTTTGGAATCCTTCCCAGGTCTGTGTCTCACAGCAATAATGTCTCTGAGCTGGATGCACAATTCCTTTATTGCTTGTTTTTTGGTCTGACATGCACTGTCAACTGTAGGAGCCAATACAGAGAGGTGTGTGCTTTTCCAAAGCATGTCCAGTCAATTAAATTTACCACAGGTGGACAGAAATCAACATATACAAACAAGAGACCACTGCAACTTTTTCAAAAAGGAAGGTTTTAAGTGGGGGACAGAAGGGTTAAAAATAAGAGACCACTGCAAATTGAACGCTTCTGTTCCTCACTCAAAACTTTGCGTTTCAACTTTTTTGGAAAGGAAAGAAACAGGTGCAGTGGTCTCTTAATTCTGTCCAGGTCTGTAGATGATCTAAATGCCCAGTGCCTCAGCAAAGGGTCTGAATACTTATGTAGATGTGAGGTTTGTGTTTTTAAATATATTTGAAAATATTTCTAAACCTGCTTTTGCTTTGTCATTATGTGGCATTGGGTGAGGGAAAAATAAAAATATAATACATTTTAGGATGTAAGGTAAGAAATTATGGGAAAAGCGAAGGCGTTGGAATACTTTTTGCAAATGCACTGCAATTTTGTGATGCTTATGTCTCTGTCCTTTCAACGGTGATCCTTATCAACAAACCCATGTCGTAAGTTCTGAGAAGATGGGAATCTCACTTGTCAATTAATAGCAGTTCAAATGCTAGCAGACTCCATCAAGAGTTAAGGTTGTTATGCTAGGACATGCTGTTGCTAAAATAATCTTCTAATCTTTCCTCAATCCCTTGAAAGTCGGTGTGAGTGATAAAACTGACCTGTCACAATTCTGAAATGTTGATATTAGAAAGGGCATGTGCAATATGTCTGATCTCTGAAAATATTTTGGATGTTGTACTTCTTATTTACATTGTTCATGATAAACCTTTCACCCATTGAAGTGCACTCCAGAATTATGCATAATGTACTGTACCACACTAAACACTGCCCCCGAGAAAAACATCTCTGCCAGTAGATCTCTATTCAGTATTATTTCGATTTTAGCTTGAGTTAAGTTGCAAAGTTTTAGCATTAAATTAGCCCTAAAGTGACTACTTGAGTGAATGTGTTTGAATTAAGAGAAAACCCTTCATCTCACCATCCATTATATTTTTTATTTCATAACGGATTTCCCAGTTTCCCCTCAGAATTATAGTCGGAGACTGGCTCATATTGTGATTCAATCCTGCGAATCACAATATGCTGACTTTGTTATTTGTAATTTGGGTTGGAATCGAGGCAAATATGTCACAGTGTTGATGCTTATGTCAATGCATGGCAATCTAATGTTTTCAGAAATGTGAATATTTAGGAATTCATCTACCCCAGAAATGTGCTATTCTTGGGATTTCTTATATAGTAATTGATAATAGTTTAATTGTGTTAGGATTATAATTGTGCAGGTACTGCGCTTTCTCAACCACAGGACATTAATATACTAATAGGCAGGTTTATTCTTCTTTTTACAAGCATTAAGTATTGTGTATGTTATAAGTATGATAATAGTTTTGTGGGTACAAATACGAAATGGGGGTTCTAGATGTGCAATAGTGGCAAATTTAATGAGTAAGGTAGCATGTGCAACCGGAACGCGTAGATAGCAGCAGTGATGTCCCCCAGGTAGCCATGCGTATGTGACAACTGTATAAATGCAAGTATGATGGCAATTCTAAATGTGCAAAGAGGCAAACTGAACGTGCAAGCTGAATGTGCAACTGAAATGTAGAGATACCAGCAATGATGTTCCTGAGGTAGACACATATCTGTTACACCTGAACATTTCCATTATCAGACAGTGTCAAAGTAGTACAAAGGGATTAATGCAACAAGGTCTCTGGCAGGGGTGTAGTTAAAATGGGTTACAGAGTTCACAGGGTTCTCTGGGTCACAGAGTTCTGCAGAGTTACAGTAGATAGATAGAAACTGGTCCTGAGCCTGCTAGTGCGAGAACGTACCACCTGCCTGATGATTGGAGGATAAACAATTTGTGACATGGATGTGAAGTGTATGTGGTGATGCTGCACACCCTATGCAGAGACCGCTTGCACTGGAGGTCTTCGATAGCCGGGTGCTGGGCACCAATGATGTGCTGGGCGGTTCTCACCACCCGTTGCAGGGCATTCCGGTTGGCTACGGGGCAACCGCTAAAACAGACTAGGGCACAGATAGTTAGAATGTTCTCAATTGTGTAGTGGTAAAAGTTCACAAAGATGTGGGCTTTCTTCAACCTCCTCCCCTTGGTCACACATCTCATAGCTATTTCCTGTGTACACAAAACTAGAAAAGGAAATTCAGATTTTCCCTTCTATTTACCAACATTGCCAACTTTGTTATGGATTTTGAGATGCCCAATACATGATTATGGCTATGCCTTCTTGCTGAAACTTTTAACAGGCTGCTGCTAAGCACTGCCAAGTTGCTCTGCTTCTTATCACATGAATTTCTCAGCCATTGTTTCTGCCAAAACGTATGCACTCGTAGTGAAGAGCATTTTCCGGTTATTTATTACAGTTTAGCTTGTAAACAAAACCGACCCATCACATGGTGTCACGAGATGGAGGTGCCAAGCCTGTGGCTCAGGGGTTAGAGCAGATGACTGATAACTAATAAGTTGTCGGATCAAATCCCAGAGCTGGAAAGCAAAACAATTCCTAGAATCTGTTGTTTTTTGCTGATCAAGGCAACTAACCCTAATCGCTCCTCTGCCTCTCATAGTGGCAGTTTCCCATATCTTTCTAATTTGTAGGGTTTGGATTAAATGCAGAAACCAAATCTTGTCTGGGTCTGCAAACAGGGAAATATCTCATTCCCTCAGACCACAACAAGGTCAGGGCAACCATGCCTGACATCCCTAGCCCAGACCCCAAGGGGTGCTGAGGCAATTTTCACTACTCTCAACGAGAATCCCTGGCACTTTTGGGAAAGACTGTTTTATATATGGAGAAGCCTAGGACACTAGTGGATAAACTAGTGGATGAACACATTTACTTTTAAGCCAGTCTACGTCGCAGCGTGTTGGTCTACAGTCATTGGTAAACAGTCATTCACACTGCAAAGCCATACAAAACACTCCCTCTGAGCTGCAACCAAAGGTTTGTGTGACTGGATTTATGTGTGTGTGTCAGAGAGAGAAACAATATCTCTGGACTCATTCCTTGCCCTGATCACTTGCTGTTTCATATCAGCCAATAAAGCTGGTTGTTGTTAGCATGCAGTTCTGATGTCACAGCAGTCTGCAGCATGCAACAGAGGCATAAGCAGAGATATCTACACTGATCTGCAGTATTCATACAGCTGTCACAGGGACTAAGCAATTTGGCAAAACTGAGCTGCTTTGGAGATCCAGGGATCATTTTAATAAAATGAACAGAGTGAAAGTCAACAATGTGTAAACTGTGAATAGTAAGCATAAGACTGACCCATTGATCTAATAATCGATTAAATTAAATATTTTGATAGTTCAGTGTGTTCAAGCTAAGGCGCCATTGTCAGTTTTTTTGAATTAGCTTGTCAAAGGCTAATACTTATACAAATCATACTTGAAGGCGGCAACAGAAAGGTTCTTCCATGTTGATGGCACTGAAAGAAAATCATAAAATGCTGTTTATGTAAGAAACAGAAAGGAACGTTGAAGGCATCAAAGTTTTAAATTATGGCATTTTGAATGATGGCACATTACATATAAAAATAGAGTGAACGCTTGCATCTTGACATTGAAGGGAACATTCCATGTCAAAATAAAGACACTGGCACAATGCACATTATTCCTTTTTTTAATTAGCATTCATTAGTTTGTCTTTCTTTGTCTCCTCCATCTCTGTCGTCTTAATGTGAATGTCATCCCAGTGGCATCTGGTCTAAATCAAATTGGTCCAGAATGTTGCTTCCTTTATTTTATCAGGGTTTAATTAAGATATAGACCACCTTCGTCAGTTTCTGTCCATCTATATCTTTATGGGCTCCCTCTCTGATGCTCACACACATTCACTTCCATAGTTCTTCTCACTTGCCAAATTAGTTATTTTAATGATTCTTCTAAAATTCTCTAAACACCTCAGGGTTCTTCACACAAAAAAATACTGCCATAAGGTCCTTTGTTTTTAATTGGTGTGGGTTTTTGCAGAAACCAAAGGCCCAATTGAACATGTTTTTTATTAGATTATTTGAGAAGCCATTTAAAGAGGTTACTCAAATAACCTCCAGCATAGGACAGGGATATTCAACTAGGGCTCTCAAAGGAAGATTCAATCCATTTTCTCAGAGGAACCCTCTAATGAGGGACTTACTTTGACCTGGGACACCAGGAGGGTCTAGTTTATGATGAGGTAAATCAGAAAACCACCAGATTCTGGCCCTTGTAGGCAGGCATGTGCACAGATATACACCTCGGGAGGCTTGGGTCCCTGTCCTTATCCCCAGAAGGCTTGTGCACCCTTTTAAACTCAGATATGCATTGTCTATCTGGGTGATGCCCATCGTGGAATCAAATGAGTGTGTGGAAGCCGAAGAGCGCATGGTGCCCAACGTCCATTATGCTGTAGGCATAGATCAGGGTACTCCTTTTTGTAATTTTCGGTTAGGTTCCCCTTGGGTACCTACGTTTTAAAATGTACCTAAAGGTTCCATTTATTTATATTTCTCTTGTTTTTCCCCTCTGTCTTCATCTCTCCAAGTCTTTTCTCTATTGTATTGTTTTTCTTTATTGCTTTAAATGAGTATGTGAACTAGGGAAGATGTTAAGGAGTGTTTTTCCCTGCTTGGGCAATGATAAAGTGAGATTATGACAAGTAGTAGTGATAATTCATTTAAATGACTAAATCAACAATCAACAAAATTTCACCAGGTTAGCCACTGTATTTCACACACATTTTTTTCATTTTGCGGGGACCCCAAACCAATTATCCATGTTCTCTATCCCCTTTTGCTAATCCTAACCTGACTCCAAACTTAACCTAGCCTTATTAATGAAACCTAAGCCATTTACCGAAAATAAAATATTTCTTAGTGAAGGCGTGCCAAAAAACCTTGTGGGAGACATTCTATACTTTGTGACACATACACCTGGATCCCACACACACATTTATTTTTACATGCCTCTGCTTTGCCCGTGGCTATGCTCCTCTCGTGTTCTTATTCGCACTCTCTCGGCTCTCTCTCGATTTCTCTCTCCTTTGCTTTTCATTTTCATGAACTTCCTATGAAATCAAATATACTTTTATTGAATAAATATATCTTCTTCACTACTAAGTTATCCAATGTTGCCGTAGCCCAGACTACACACAACTTGGCGCTGAATATCTCTACAGTCAATAGATGAGGGGAGTCAGGCCATGCCAGACCAGGTGGCTTTTTGGGCCACAGAAGATAGCCCAGTGTTGTCAGGTGAAAGGCCAGAAAATGCGACCTGCTGCCATTTGCCCAACTTGACAAAAAGCTTTGCGCTGCATGAACCGTACTGTCGGGCCCCAGGAGGCCGGTCCGGTTCTGTCAACATTGATGTCAAACATGCGGTCGCTAGCATCACACCAGCAGGCGAAATCATCTGTCGCTCTACCCACATCTAGTCATTCGGTCCGTCTCCAGCTGGCAGGACTTGCCCTCTTTGATGTCTCATAGATCGATGCACCACTCTCCTTTGTTTACAAAGCACTCTTGCATAAACCTTTACCGTACCTTTGTTCATTCTATAGCCCACAGTAGCAGTCTAGCAGACCTGTTGTCAGTGATGGTTAACTCTGCAAATGCCTTCAGTCTCCACTGAGCTTTTAGTATTCTTGTGTGATGTTCTAAAGAACACTGAAATTAGAGGGACTGGTGATTGGAGGAACATTTTAGATATCTGACGTTTTAACTGTAAAATGCTTTTTATGTTTGTGTGATCTGCTTTTGTTGGTCATATTCATTTATAAATAGTTTTATATACTTTTGGTCTTCCAATGTGTGCTGTATTGTTGAACAGGAAACATCAGTATCACTCCCTATCAAAAAAAGGTTTTAAAGTGACAATCTGGCACAGCCACAGATAGGGCTCAGCAATGGGTATGTGTCTGTGTGCCTTAGAGTGTGTGATTGCCGGGCTGTCTAGCTCTCTGGCTGTGGGTGTCCTTAGTGACTGACTCCCCTCCTCCACGGTTTTCTTAATTGGTTTAAATGTTATCCGTCATGCAATTGGAAAACCCCTTATATCGACATGCACAAATCCTCCACAGCACTGCTTGTTCCTTGCTATTTCCAGATTAATGTTTTCTCTATTACATTTCATTTGTCTATGCAGGCTTCAGACCCGCTGAGTATAGGGTTTATTTTCAGACCTCAGTGAACACACACAATTTGTGTGTACGTACGTGTGTTTACATTATGTGCCTAATCATGCGCAAGTGTGCGCGCGTGCGTGAGGTCACCATTACAAGACCCTCTTATTTCTCTCACTGAAAGGTCGATTTTATACTAATCCACAGGTCTAACGCAAATTAGCAAAATCGAGTTCAAATAACAACAAAAGCGGTCAGTCAGCCAAATGCCAAATATTGATGTACCACTCTCAGATTGCCCCTTTAAAACCTTTCACTGCATTTATACTACTTTTAAACACTGTGTGGTACTGACTTCTGGGCTGTTACACTGAGCTGCTGTCGTAACATGAGGTTAAAGCCTCTGTAGGTCCATTTTATGAAGACAGTTTTACATGTACTGTGGATGATCGCTTTGGTTTAGATTCATACCCCTGTGGGAAAGAAAAGGAAATTAAGCATATCTAGTAATATATCTTCAGAAATGTATTCCTGCCTCTGTCATATAATTTAAACCGTCCATTTTTTTGTGGATAAAGCCAACTCATTACAGTAAATACAAACCATTACCATGTATAATAAATTGTTCTGACCTAGAGCGTTTTTTTTTTTTTTTTTTAGGCAAGGCCTGTCAAAACAGCTGTAGAGGGAAAGGTTGAAAAAAAGATTTATTGGAAGATATATAATCTATGAAAAGCAAGCACCCTAAAAAAAGTACCTAAAATTTGCCTTGCTCTAATGTTCACAATAGTTAGATTGTGAGAAGTTGTGTGCAAGGAAGATCCACTGTATTTGATTTCCGAGGATCTTCCTTGCACAACTTTTACCTATTGTAATCAGAAATATGTACATTTGCAAATATCAAGAATTGTCCTTTCCTTATTGTTGCTGCCAGTAGAAGGCAATATTCTTATACCATTGACACAATTGATCTACAAATTGGTAGTTGAGCTTAAACTTTTGTAATGATTAGTTAAGAACGGTGGGAAAATGAAAACAGTATAGCTCGGTATAGTGTTTGGAGGTGACTTGATGTGTTGAACATAGTCGTATTAGTGGTGTGGCAATTTTGGAAGAGAGGGAGTCATGTGGGATGTCAATGGAAGACTGGCGGCAGCGAATGACTCCATTACGTTGTCACTGTCACAAACTTCAACTATCACACATTTTTTACAGTACCATTCAAAGTTTGGGGTCACTTTGAAATGTCTTTGTTTTCCATGAAAACATACATGAAATGAGTCTGAATAAGGAAATATAGCAAAATGAATAGGAAATATAGTTATTGACAAGGTTAGAAATTATGATGATTTGTAATTGAAATAATAATTGTGTTCTTCAATCTTTGCTTTTGTCAAAGAATCCTTGATTTTCCGCAATTACAGCATTGCAGACCTTTGGCATACAAGGTAATCTGAAGAGATTTCAACAATAGTGATGAAGCTCCAATCAAACTGTTGTCCACAGGGTATTATGGCATGGTGTTGAAAAATAGAGTGAAAGCCTTCCTTCTTCAAGATCCCTTTTACCATAGTCTACACTGTATTTCTGATAAATTTTATATTATTTTAATGGTCAAAAAAATTTAGTGACCCGAAACCTTTTGTGACCCGAAACGGTATTGATGTGCAAAATGTTTGTATGTTTACAGATTTCTTAAAAACTCAAAATTACAAATTTTTCAGGTCTTTGTGTAGACCGTAGTTTTTTCTTTTTCAACAACAAAAATGTATGTTCCATTCTGTCAAAATGTCACACACTTTTAATATAGCTGTGTTTTTCTTATACCCTTGTTTTCTGTGAAAAGAATGACAAAAAGAAAAACTCTTTAATGTCATGCCAAATATGAGGGCATCAGCTGGGGATAGGACACAGGCGCAGAGACTTGGTGGTGGTAGAAATCCATGTTTAATTTGAAAATAAAGAAACAACTGAGAGCAGCTACCTGTGACTTTGGGCACTAGCTAAACAGCAACCAAAAACAAAAATGATCCACACAGAGTGTGGGCAAACATTCACATAAATGGGTTCCCCAATTGGAGGCTACGATCTACACCTGCCTCCAATTGGGGAGACCAAACTTAAATAGAGATGCCTAGAGGCACCTTCTTTTGTCCTGTCCTGACTATGGCCCCAGCCCAGTGCAGAGATGGCTGGGGGCATAGCCAGGACGTGACAGCATCGCAAGGAGCCCAATTTATGATCCTTAAAATTAATATCCATATTACCTTGATTGGACAGAAGATTAAAACACTTTGGGATTGGTTTGGAGAAAAGAATAGGGAATACCCTTTTCTGATTCCTAACTGTGTACTCTGTGTGTGTGAGTCTGTGTGTATGTCTGGTTTTGTTCAGGCACGCATGCATCCTTTTTGTAGCAACAATACACTGTCCTGTGTTAAAATTAATGTAATTTTTGTTTGCCTGTTTATGACTTTTTTCAGAAATGAACTGTTCGTACTATGTTTGGTTGTGGTTTAGAACCTGCAAGTCTAAATATAGGGATTACATAATCGTTGCTCTTTTAATTTATGCCCTTTAGGCTGGAACTGACATGGGTGGATTTCCGTAACCAAAAAACAGAATTAACCTGATTCAGTTATACAGAGTTTCTGTTGTCTAGATTTTTTTTACTTGTGTGTGTACTGTACCACCCATTACGCCAATGCCATACACCCCACTGCCACCCAGGGCCGGATAATTTTAATGGTTTACGAGGGCTTATTCTTAACCTGACCCCAACCCAAATTAGTTTTTTATTCATGAACAATGTATCAGTTATTAAATAATTGTACCTAAGTGAAATTGTGAGACTGATATAATAGTCATTTATAAAGAAAAATAATTATTTACTAATCCTTAGGATCCATCTCTTTCATTTTTAGCTTTTGATGAGGGGAATAACACACTGCAAAATTTACACACTTGGAAAATACAGTACATGCTCACTTTGAGCATCAAAAGACTGGAAACGTGTAATGCTAAAAACCGAAAACTGGTGGAATCTCAAGAAATTAATAAGGGAAATTGGCAACAGATCAGTAACATGACTTTGGTGTTAGAAGACAATTCTATAGAGTATGTGTGATGGTGAGGTGACGGACAGCTCCGTCATCTCCCGCATTTCCTTGCAGTGTGTCCCGATGTTCGTGATGAGTTTTTATTTGGTTAGCCTGTTTACTTTATATCAGTTATCATCAAGTGCTCAGTGTTTTCTGTTTCTATAAAGATATCATTGACTGCCACTCTTGCCTCCGCCTGGTCCGTTCGCTCCACTTCATCACGATTGTGACAGTATGGGTCTGTTAGAACTGAGGAATGGGAGGGGTTCACCACTCTGTGAAAGATTGCGTTTGCAATTAGTGCAACAATTCAAGAAAAAACTTTGGGGATACATACAGTTCACAATATCATTGAAATATTCAGAGAATCTAGAGTAATCTCTGCACGCAAGGGACAAGGGCAAAACCCAATACTGGATGGCCATTATCTTCGGGCCCTCAGGTAACAATTCAATGAAAACAGACACAATTTGTTGGGGACATGCCGGCATAGGCTCATAATCACTTCCGAAAACCATTGTCTATGAACACAGTATGTTGCAGAATCCAGAAATGCAAGTGAAAGGTCTGCAATTCACTGAAGAAACCATATATAAACAACATCCAGAAACGCCAGCACCTTCTCTGGGCCTATAATCATTTTAGATGGACTGGGGTGAAGTGGAAAATCGTCCAGTGGTCTGATGAATCTAAACATTTTAGATTTCTTTTGAGAATCACGGACGCTATGTCCTCTGAACTCAAAAGGAGACGGAGCATCTGGCTTGTTATTAGCACACAGTGCAAAAGCCAGCATCCGTGAGGAATGGGGGTTCTTTAGTGCACATGGCAGGGGTGACTTGCACTTCTGTGATGGCACCGTAAATGCTTAACATTATATGCAGGTTTTGGGGCAACATGAACCGATCAGCCATTATGACAACTGACATGTGATGTGAAAAACACTGATAACCTCATTATCATGGCATGACAGTGGGTGGGATATACAGCTCAGAAAAAATTTAGAGACCACTGCACCTTTTTCTTTCCTGTACAAAAAAGATGGAAAGGAAGGTTTGAGTGAGGAACAGAAGGGTAAAAATTTAGAGGCCACTGCAAATTGGACACTTTTGTTCCTCACTCAAAACTTTCCTTTTCAACTTTTTTGCCGTATTAGGCAGCAAGTAGACATCCTGTCCTCAAATTTGATGTGTTAGAAGCAGTAAAAATGGGCATGTGCAAGGATTTGAGCGACTTTGACAAGGGCCAAATAGTGATGGCTAGACGACTGGGTCAGAGCATCTCCAAAATCTGCAGCCATTGTGAGGTGTTCCCGGTCTGCATTGGTCAATACCTATCAAAAGTTGTCCAAGGAAGGAAAAGCGATGATCCGGTGACAGCGTCATGGACAGCAATGGCTGATTGATTAACATGGGGAGTGAAGGCTGGCCTGTGTGATCTGAACCGACAGACGAGCTACTGTAGCTCAAATTGCTGAAAAAAATAATGCATTACAGTTTGTCGCGTCTGGGGCTGCTTAGCCGCAAACCAGTCAGAGTCTATGCTGAACCTTGTCCACTGCCGAAAGCGTGGGCACATGAGCAATCAAGCAGGCTTATTTATATAGCACACTTCATACACAGAAGCCATTCAATGGGCTTTACAGTGAAAATAAAAATACAAAATGCAATGGTATTAAAACAGTCAAATTGTTACAATTCTCTAGCTCAGCTGTCTTCAAGGGGACTGCATGAACTTCAACACCCCGGTATCTCAATCCTCACATTCCAAGGATGAATCTGTCAGTCCCTATTGGAAATAATCATTGCATCAATGTCTTACTTGGCTCTCTCCAGGGGGACATTTATGCCATGTCTGTACATGCATATTAATTACAGTTACCATAACTGTTTACTGTACCACCCTGGTATCTCAATCCTTATGCTCCAGCACTTGGATAAACTCTTCAGTCCTTTTCTAAGAAAATACCCTACATTAATGTCTAAACAGCAGCACAACGGGCTGGCTGTCATCCCCCACATGGGTAACCTCTTCATTTCTTGAATAGTACTTGCAGCATCTGGAGAAACAATAGATGCTCTGATGAGTAATACAGATGGGCAGATCTACAAGTAACCCCTTAATCTGTTGATACCAATCAATGATGCCCCCTAGGCAAATACCAGATCCCCCAACGATCACATTCCTAAGGAACAAAGGAGAGATACCCTTATTGGTTTAGGCAGATATGGTCAGAGTACCTAATGATCCTCTGACAATATACAGACATGTGTCACAACCAAAGACCAGAGTTACATACCAGGTAATAGATAAGCAAATGT
This sequence comes from Esox niger, assembly GCA_016801105.1. Lineage (NCBI taxonomy): Eukaryota > Metazoa > Chordata > Actinopteri > Esociformes > Esocidae > Esox > Esox niger. The sequence goes on along the minus strand of JACXGJ010008312.1, from coordinate 14,069 downwards.
CTCCAATGTAAATTAGTTCAAGAATTCCCATAACAATCCGCAGATTGTAACATTGAAACAGAAGTTATTCCTCTGATAGCACCAGAACTTGCATTATGATTGGTGAAAGATAGCAGAATATACATTTAACAACAAAATAAATCAAAATGAGAAATAAAAAATACAGCATAATATTAAAGCATAGAATAAGGAAATATAAATAATAAAACAAATAAAAACATAGGAAGCAATAAAAGCTGTCAGTTAAGTTTTAGTGATAGATAAATAAGAAGATAAAAGGCTCACAGTGTGGTTAGGTTTAAGAGCTCAGCCAAATTGTTATGTTTGGTGCACGTCTAAAATCTTCTGGTAGTTTATTCCAGTTGTCAGGGACCTGAGCGGAACCCAAAAATCAAAATAGGAAAACGTATAAGGTGAGTATGGACAGGGTGCTGGCAGGGGGGAATGGCGTGCAGGTGGTTCCAGTAGACCAGGAAGACAGGAAGGTGAATGCAGGTTGGAACGTGGTAGCTGATCTGGTTGTAGGGGCCAAATCCAGGTGCGCGTTGGGAGATGCAGAATCCTGTGACAGAGTGCAGAACAGAGAGAGACAATGTGTAAAACTGTGGCAAGTGCGACTAAGAAAAAACTTTGTGCTGGACAAGCAAGACATACGGAGTATGACTAACGATCCGGCAGGGACAAGACATCAGGGCTCGGTTTAAATGCTGCCAGTGAGTGGTGGAATCGGTAAGCTGGGATGCCCAGGGAGGAGGGGTTGGCCGAGACAAAAAACAACTCTGCACATCACCCAAAGAACACCATACCCACAGTGAAGCATGGAGGTGTCAGCATCATTCCAAATACCAGGAGATTTTGGCACAATACCTTCAGGCGTCTGTTAGAAAGCTGAAGATGAAGTTCACCTTTCAGCCTGACAACGACCCAAAGCAAACATCCAAATCCACAAAAGCATGGCTTCACCAAAAGATTAAGGTTTTGGAATGGCCCAGCCAGAGCCTAGACCTGAATCCAATTGTACATCTGCGGGATGATCTGAAGAGGGCGGTGCAAGGAGATATCCTTGTGATCTGACAGATTTGTAGCGCTTTTGCAAAGAAGAGTGGGTAAATATTGCCACATCAAGATAGCCATGCTAATAGACTCCTACCTAAAAAGACAGAGTGCTGTAATAAAATCAAAAGGTGCTTATAACAAAGAATTACTTTAAGGGTATGCATACTTATGTAACAAGGATATTGTGAGTTTTTTATAAAATAAATCCCCCTCAAAGATTTCAGTTTTTTTTCAATTGAATTGTTCACGTTATAGGTCATATTAAAAGTTGAAAAAGTTCTGATATGATTTATTTTTGTCTCCATTTTTTAACAGGGTGTCTAGACTTTATATCCACTGTCAATCAACGGTGTCGCCCTGGCACTGGGGTAAAGCACCAGTGGAAATGCGGCATTACAGGACTTAAAGGATCTGCTTCTAAAGTGTTTGAGCCAGATACCACAGCACACCTTCACAGATCTAGTGGAGTCCATGCCTTTACGGGTCAGGTCTGTTTTGGCAGCAGAATGGGGGACCCACACAATAATAGGCAGGTGGTTGTAATGTTATGGCCGATCGGCGTATGTTGCCATTTAGACAACGTATAAAGCCTTGCTTATTTCAGCAGGACAATGCCAAACCACAATCTGCATGTTTTACCACAGCATAGCTCTGTACATTTCTCAGGTTCAACATTTGATATGTTGTCTTTGTATTGTTTTTCATTACATTTAGGTATAAATGATTAGCGATATTGCACTCTGTTTTATTTGCATTTTATGCAACATCCAAATGTATGGAAAGTGTTGTTCATGTTTGTTATATTTACAGTTTTCCATGTTATTAAGTACATCTTACAATGAACTTGGTCACATCATCAGTGATGTAACCTGGGATCATTGGGTGTTTTGGGTCTTACAACAATCATACACCTTCACCCAAGCAACCCAGCAGGGGTTTATTAAGTCCTAGCTTGTATCCAAGCAGCCTGTGTAACCCATGGATCCCTCATATTGATCCATAGCCACCTAGGTGCCTTCTCTGCTGCATCTGTTGTTTTTATTATGGCTTTTCTACTTCTGCCAACCTGTGACGCCAAGGAGCTTGAAGGCCCTGAACAACAACTGGCCGGCAAAATCTTTGCAGCTGTGGCTTGGTGAAGGAGGGAGCTAGGTGCAGGATACTGATTTTATTTATGTAGCCACACCAACACTCGCGAACAGTGAGTTCGATAACAGAGAAAGTTCTCATACGAATTGAATTACACAAAATAAACAACGGGACAATGCCCGGAATGAAGGTAGTGCCAAAACGGCATATAAATCAAACACGAATTAGGAGCACACAATAATGCACAAGGACTAGGGGAGCAGAGGGGTTCAAATATATACTAGATCATTTCTACCTGCCATGGTAAAATCTTTCATGTCACATCAAGAAAAAGAAATCTATAATCAAAACGTTCAACAAATGACAAATAATTTGTCGGTGTAGACCAGCGGTGTCAAACCGGTTCCACGGAGGGCCGAGTGTCTGCAGGTCTATGGTTTTTCCTATAAATTGGTTCCCAGTTCAGACCTAAACAACCAGGTGAGGGTAGAAACTAACCAATGAGTGACCTAATTAATCAATGAAGTACAAGGTGAGAGCAAAAACCTGTAGGCACTCGGCCCTCCATGGAACCGGTTTGACACCCCTGGTGAAGACCATCTTTCCAAAGGATATGTAGCTAGATGTGCTATTTTCTGCATGTGATTTGAGAAACACAGGATGCATTGTCATAATCAGAGCCATCAATACACTTTGTGTGGGCGAGCTGTATGAGCAACAAAAACTTCATTACCACTTTCTAAACAACAATCGTTCTCACACTGAGCACTGCGCGTTAAACAATTTTTTTTCTGCAGGAAGGAGACAGAACAGGCCAGTCACCAGAGTAATGCACGTTAAGGTACATGTCTTTTGTTTGCTTGACTATGTTAATTTCCTAACTATTCAGTTAAAACACAAATTATTCTCACCTCATCTAGATGTATAGCTATCAGTATTGCTGCCAAAATTGTATCACCAGTTATATTGAACAAAGACGTTGGGCCAAGCAAGTTTTTCTAGCTATTTGTTCATCAAACAATAAGTGCAACATAAATGGATTCGTTTTCAATGTGATTTTTCTTTCTAAAGTTGTGTTTGTTTAAATATTTTAATCTGTTACAGCACAAAAGGGTGCGCAGGGACAATAGTGTCAGGTGATGTTAGCTAGTCTGAAGAAAGTCTGAATTAGCTGGTGTATTTACTTGAACCTATTAATGTATTATTAGGAGAAAATGATTGGTACCATCCTTACAAGATTATATTCTGTGTTTTAGTGTATGCATGACTTTATTAGACAGGGAAGAGAGAGAATGGTACAGGGGAGAAAGCCGGCAGGAGACAATAGAGCAGAGAGTAGACCAGAGTATAACAGAAAGAGAGCACAGGTGAGGAAAAAAGGTTAGAGGAAGAAAGTAAAGATGAGATGGAGAGAAAGGAGGGCATCTGCACTGAACAAAATTATAAACGCAACACTTGTTTTTGTCCCCATTTATCATGAACTGAACTCAAAGCTCTAAGACTTTCTCTATGTACACAAAAGGCTTATTTCTCTAAAATATTGTTCACAAATCTGTCTAAATATTGTAGTGAAAACTTCTCCTTTTTTGAGATAATCCATCCACCTCACAGGTGTGGCATATAAAGATGCTGATCAGACAGCATATGTATCGCACAGGTGTGCCTTAGGCTGGCCACAATAAAAGACCACTTGAAAATGTGCAGTTCCCTCACTCAGCAAAATGCCTCAGATGTCACAAGTTTTAAGGGAGGGTACAATTGGCATGCTGATTCCAGGAATGACAACCAGAGTGGTTACCCGTGAATTGAATGTTCATTTCTCTACCATAAGTAATCTCCAAACACGTTTCAGAGAATTTGGCAGTTACCACAAATGAACAATTTGGCATTTGCGCTTTTATCTGTCTATCATATTGTCTGATTTATATCTCTGGTTTAGTTTGAATGTAAGTAAATCCCGCCATGTTTGGAAAACCTATTTTTGGACCTTCTAACCTTGTTAATTAGACTTTCTACATTATTAACAATCCGCTTTAAATACCTGTATACCCTCTGTATTTATTTCAGACCAAGTGACCAGCCAGTAACTTGGATACTTTTTATGTAAATCTAATTATTTACAGAAATGTTCAGTCTTGTACTAAAATGTTATTAATATTATGACATTATGGATACAGCTGAACCTTTGTACTCTATTTACCAACAAACAGATTGAGGACCCGCGGTGATGCTACTGAGTACATCACCTTAATGGCTTCAGTTACAGACACCCCACTTTGTGGCTGCACAGCATCAGGGGATTTATGTGTCATTGTTTTGTCATGCTTGAAAGCTGAGGGTAATACATATTACCATCAACTCATTAATAATGGATGTATATTTGAGTTAGAATAATATTCTAACCTGTAAGTGGATCATTATTTACACATTAAGCTAGAGAAATGACGAAAGATGATGCTATCAACAGACCAGACATGGAACAACCAACAACATCTACACATAATCTACAGACAACACCCCAAAATACAAATGAAATGGCCATTACTTTGTTACAGAGATACAGACAATAAAGCTCAGATGCAAGGCTTGTTAACCGAGCTTAATAGCCCCCATTTTTCACATGATCTAGTTGACTCTCCTCCGAGCTCTCTGATGCAAAGTCATTGTAACGATGGGGATATCAGAGTTATACAACATAATGCGTTTGGCAACATTGAATAACGTCAGTTGATACATTTCCAAAATACTGGTGAACTGTCAGAAGAGATTCTCAAACAAGCTCAATCTAATGACTTGAATATGTGGCCTCTGATGAGAATACAGTGGGGCAAAAAAGTATTTAGTCAGCCACCCATTGTGCAAGTTCTCCCACTTAAAAAGATGAGAGGCCTGTAATTTTCATCATAGGTACACTTCAACTATGAGAAACAAAATGAGGAAAAAAAATCCAGATAATCACATTGTAATACATTTATTGGTAAATTCCTCGGTAAAATAAGTATTTGGTCACCTACAAAAAAGGAAGATTTCTGGCTCTCACAGACGTGTAACTTCTTCTTTAAGAGGCTCCTCTGTCCTCCACTCGTTACCTGTATTAATGGCACCTGTTTGAACTTGTTATCAGTCATAAAAGACACCTGTCCACAACCTTAAACAGTCACACTCCATACTCCACTATGGCCAAGACCAAAGAGCTGTCAAAGGACACCAGAAACAAAATTGTAGACCTGCACCAGGCTGGGAAGACTGAATCTTTGACCCCTGTGGGGTCAAAATGATCACAAGAACGGTGAGCAAAAATCCCAGAACCACACGGGGGGACCTAGTGAATGACCTGCAGAGAGCTGGGACCAAAGTAACAAACGCCAGGGACTCAAATCCTGCAGTGCCAGACGTGTCCCCCTGCTTGAGCCAGTACATGTCCAGGCCCATCTGAGGTTTTAGAGAGCATTTGGATGATCCAGAAGAGGATTGGGAGAATGTCACAGGGTCAGATGAAAACAAAATAGAACTTTTTGGTAAAAACTCAACTCGTCGTGTTTGGAGGAGAAAGAATGCTGAGTTGCATCCAAAGAACACCATACCTACTGTGAAGCATGGGGGTGGAAACCTCATGCTTTGGGCCTGGTTTTCTGCAAAGGGACCAGGACGGCTGATCCGTGTAAAGGAAAGAATGAATGGGGCCATGTATTGTGAGATTTTGAGTAAGCAAGGTCATTGAAGATGAAACATGGCTGGGTCTTTCAGCATGACATAGATCCCAAACACACCACCCGGGCAACGAAGGAGGGGCTTCATAAGAAGCATTTCAAGGTCCTGGAGTGGCCTAGCCAGTCACCAGTTCTCAACCCCATAGAAAATCTTTGTTGGGAGTTGAAAGTCCGTGTTGCTCAGCGACAGCCCCAAAACATCATTGCTCTAGAGGAGATCTGCATGGAGGAATGGGCCAAAATACCAGCAACAGTGTGTGAAAACCTTGTGAAGACTTACAGAAAACGTTTGACCTCTGTCATTGCCAACAAAGGGTATATAACAAAGTATTGAGCTCTAACTTTTGTTATTGACCAAATATTTATTTTCCACCATAATTTACCAATAAATTCCTTCAATGTGATTTTATGGATTTTTTTTCTCATTTTGTCTCTCATAGTTGAAGTGTGCCGATAATGAAAATTACAGGCCTCTCTCATCTTTTTAAGTGGGAGAACTTGCACAATTGGTGGCTGACTAAATACTTTTTTGCACCACTGTAGCCCTTATTCTAAGGTGTGAAAATATACCGTTAAAAGAATTGCAGCTCCAAAAAGTTCAAGAGACAAAAAGCCAGAATTATACAATAGAAAGAACACTTCAGTTGCAAAGATAAAAAAAAAAACATCAACCAATCTGAAGGTTTTCTACTATCATTACAGTTCCATTCCTAACCAGTATAATTGCATTGAGACACGGTTAAACAACATAAATCATGTTCAGAAAATGTTTGTGGTGCCACAACATCAGTTAGAAAAACTACAAGAATCACCGATGTAAGAAAATCTGTTGAAAGTTATTTGGACATATCAATTCGCAATATACTGTTGAAGCCTGATATGGAGTACATGAGAAAGCTAAAAGATACTCTGCCATTTTACAAAGATGTTTGACTGTTGTGTGACAGGGGGAACTTGACACATATACACTGACTTTACGTCTTCCCGGGTCTGAGACTGGGCCTGATGTAGTAAACATGACTGAGATTCACCAAACTATTGACTGAAATGTTAACCTTGTTGATGATATTTTGGATAATGTGCCTGCAAAGCGTATGAAGAATGTTGAATATTCTTAATAGAATGCAGAGGTCTAAGGATTTTACTTCATGGACTTCAAATGGTGAATTCCTTTTTTTAAGGAGAGATAATCAAGGGTTCGCACCAGTTGGATCTGGTTAAAAGCGTGACAGCAACTAATATGATTGCTGACACTAGAAGGCCGTTGGGGCGGGGGGTGTTTTTAGAGGCCATGGCATGTCTCAGCATGCCTTTTACTATTCCAAATGAGCTTGTAAGGCATAAAATCTATTTGTATAAACAAACTTCTGGTGACACAATGGATGATTTGGCCACTCCCCTAGGAACTGGTTATCAACAAACCAAAGCTTTCTTTGTACCGCCTAGGACGGACCAAACATAATGGCTTCCATTTTAATGTATTTTATTTCATGCTTTTTAATCATTTGTGATTCATTAAGTGTATGTTTTACCTTGAATAATTGTATGAAAAATACTAAGTAAACATTGTGGTTTTACAAATGTTTTTATTTTTGGATAATAAAGCTGACATACACATGATTTACTTTTCTATTTCTTCAACAACCATGACACAAATTAAATAATTCACTAGACTGAGCTTGTTGTATGCAATTAAACATTTGCTTATTGTGCTTACTCTGGTACAGCTTAGCTGCAAACTTTGAGACTAGCACTATAATTTTCTCATAAATCATCAATAATAAAAAGACATAGCATCTTTATAGCTCAAGCCTCTTGTCATTAGATAAACAACTCACAATGTTGTACACACGTGGTTGAAATCATGTCCTGTAATTGTTTTGAACTGTATTCCACATTCTCACAGGTTTGCAGAACGGTTCTGATCGACTTGGGAAAATACATAAAATCTAGAGTTTCAAAAAATCATAAAACCTTCCAGTGCTGTTGCCTGTGATGTAAATTTGCCGGCCAGTGCTCCCCGGCGTGATTGCTCGGGTGTGTATGAACAATAACCATAGATTTAACATCTTGGACTTGTCCACTAGGTAGTTGGTGGCATGCCAGAACACCATAGAAATGTGTCCTAGATGAAAATGTGTTCACCACGTCTGTCAACTCTGCGATATTCATTTCCACACTGTTTTCCTAATAGTTGTCAAACATGACTTGTCATCGGTTTGACACTTCGATAATATATTAAAAAATGCAATTAACAACCAAATTAATTGTGTAGGGCAGTGGTTGTCTGAACCTCATCTCAAGTCATACATTCCCTGACTGGATCAAGGATAGGTGCTGACCGCACTACTCATCCGGCGCACAGTTGAATGCATAAAAGACATAGCCGTGTAAGAAGTCAGACCTGTCAATAGCCAAGGCTTGGTCCTTTAGGTGTTTTCCTGAAGCTTAGGCCAATTGGTAAAATTCACACACTGCTGACCCTGTTCTGTAATTTGGTTGGTATGGTTTGCTAGGAAATTGCTGACAGTGTACATACATAGCCATAAACTTAAAATTATAATGTTTGAAATTACATTTATTAGTAAAACTGTCATTGTCCACCAATCCAACAACAATACATTTTGACAGAGGTCCTAAAAATAGTTTTTTCAGGTTGCAAACACGACCCGTTGTCGGTAAACTAAATGTTTTCATACACACTCTTTCAATTGGGTACTTGGTAGAGGTTGAGAGTAGCGCTTGAGTGTGTTCATGGCTGGTGAAACAGTCACTTTCTTGACAAATAGTGACACTGATAATATATGCAAACGATAACGCACATACCCGGCCCCCATAAGACAGAACTTATCCTTACCGTGGACCATCCTAACCTTTATGTAAACGTTGTTTAACATCAGTTTCCCTTGAAAGAATATATCACTATGAACAGGGCCCACCATTTCAAATGTTGTACTATCTGCTGAATAGGCAGCCCTTTTAGTGAGTCCATCGATCTCGCCTGCAGGGTCCGTAACATCCACGTGACCTGTGGCGTCCTTGTAAAACAAACCAGCTAAAAACGGTGTCTTTCATGTATCACATCCATCATTCAGAATGCTCTCTATAACGGCTCTGTAGGAGTATTTGTTGCTACTCTGGCTAATTAAAAGGTCACCCAAGGAGACATCCACTTGTGGAAATAGGGTGGCTATCGGGTAGTTGATAACCCCATGCTTTGGCATCAATATTTGTTCCGTCCGGTTTAGTGACTTCTACACGTAGGGACAACAAAGTATTGTTTAAATCAACGTAGTCTTCGCCATTTCCTGCAATAAAGAACTCCAGAGGGGCTGCGCCTGATATTGCTGATAAGGTCAGTATTTCAATGTATGTATTTTTCTCAATAATCTTTGTGAAAGGAACTGTGAATAACTCCAACTCTGTTTTCATACATTCACCAGACATATGGTGTAGGAGTGCCATCGTCCTAAAATATGTTTTTTAATCTACCTTGCGGTGTTCCCTTTGTGTGTCCACTAAGCTGTATGTTTCTTTTAATCGTGGCTCTTGTTTTTGTCTCATTCTTGCGTTTTTTACTCTTTGGCTCCTACTACCGGGTGGTCTCTTTCTAACACCTCGAGTCATAACAATCAATCCTGATCCGTCCTGTTGTGACATATCACAGCTGAAAACTTCGCCAACTATATTTCTCACAGCATTTTTTAGATGTGGTTTTGCTATTGAGAACCCACGCTTCAACAAAGGTATTGTCATCCGGAAAAGCCCTCAGAAAAATCTCCCTAGACCAGCCCTATACATTGCAGCGCTACCATGATACTCCGGTAAACCGTTACCGGCCTGTGTTGTGTAATATTCAACATACCTTTGAGGATCATCGTAGAGTTTCTGAGGCTGCATCTTATAGTCTAAAAGATTGTTTGATGGTTCTGGTTTCATTCGTAGTGGGTAAGGGTCACCTTACCCACTACGAATGAAACCAGTTGATTCTGGTCAGATTTTTCTTCAATACAGATGTCATCAAACTGACTCTTTATAAGAGGTACGTAGTGTGGCATGTCGTACGTCACTGTGACAACTTTGTTCTTTTTCCCGACAATATGTACAGTTCTGAACTGTCACCAATGACAGAATGACTAACATTTCTTATTACGATTACATCCATCATAGCATCTTTGAACTGTTTGGCTTTTGCCACTGGCCGTTTTGACAGTTTATTAGCCTGTAATAGGCTTATTAGTATCTACTATCTTCCTAGGAATATTCATAAGACTTGAGTAATTACTAGTGTAACTGAAGACGAACATTTCCATGCTAGAAAAAGTCGAAATATAACTGTTAACTGTTTTATTTCAGACTTACTATAATGTAGATATTTAAGGCTTTAGCCAGCAAAGTTTTTGTCTTAGGGAATCATTCATAATTCGTACTTTGCTTTGCCTGTGAGGATATCCGAACACAGGATCTATAGTTTGCAGATTTGCTTTGCTAACCACTACGCTTTTTAACAAGGGGTACTCGTCGGTCGGTCGGTCGGTCGGTCGGTCAGTCAGTAAAAAACATTCACTCTTCTTAGCCGGCTCTGCTTACGCGGTCTCGAAAAAAAGCAGTGCAAATAGTAGAAATGACCAGCTGGCTTGTGTAGTAACGCAAGATATGTGTTGGAACTATTCCTCTGTGAAAGGATTAAATAGTCAAAATAAATGTAGCAAACTATTTTTAATAATAATAATAATATGGCATTCATATAATGTTGGTAACTGTCACGTTCTGGCTATGCCCCTAGCCATCTCTGCACTGGGCTGGGGCCATAGTCAGGACAGGACAAAAGGAGGTGCCTCTAGGCATCTCTATTTAAGTTTGGTCTCCCCAATTGGAAGCAGGTGTAGATTGTTGCCTCCAATTGGGGAACCCATTTTTGTGAATGTTTGCCCACTCTAGGTTTGGATCATTATGGTTTTTGCTTCTGGTTGCCAATACCCAGTCACAGTAAGCTACTATTGTTTTGTTCTTTATTTTCATTAATAAAACATGGATTATTTCCACAGCTACGTCTCTGCGCCTGTGTCCTACTCCCAGCAACGTGACAGTAACTAGTTGTAGAAATGTTGTTTACCACACCATCGAGGGTAGAATAACTACATTAATGTTCTCAGTAATTGGTTTACCAGGTACTCATGTAAAATTCCTTAATTTTGTTTGCAATATTTTAAGATCCATAAGTGAACTTTGAAATACTTGGAAATCAGACTGCAGTTGTGCAAACGATAATTAATCATGATGAAGTGACACACAGCATTCTTCAACATAAAAAAATACACTTCTTACAGAGTTATAGATATAATTAATTTACTGAGTGAATAATAAAGGACATAGTAAAGTACTAGAAATTCAGATTCGATTCCATTGCAATAGCCTGGGTTTTATCGATAAGGCAACTGTGAAATCAGAAACAGGTATACAAATCCAAACTAATGAATGTCAATTTAATCAGGAAAATTTTAACGATCAACTGCATTAACTCGGAAATTGCTGCGCTAAAACCAGATTGATATTTATTCAAAATGCAGGTAGGTAACAAAAAATAATGCACCTGTATATGTACACTTTATGCCCAATTATTAGGCAAATCATATTAATCAAGATTTATTTTACTGTTGAACAATCACAATGTTTTATATCAATCCAAAATATCATTGACCCTCAAACCTGAATGTAAAACAAAGTTAGTTTTGATCTTTCTCAGGGGAATACATACGAATGCTGAATTATTAAGCAACAATTGGTGTGCAGAATTACTAGGCAACTAATTTAAAAAAATCGCCCATCTTGCGTGTTGATTCTAAAACATTTTTAATAAGTTTAACTATTAAGTAAAATAAAATTACAATTCATTAAAAAAAGTCCTTTATAAAATATTCAGTAACCCATGTAACCACTCTTCTTTTCAATAACCTTCCATCTATAGTCTGTCAGTTTCTTGATCTGTTTACAATCAACTTTAGCTGAAGCAGCAACCACAGCCATCCAAATGCTGTTCAAAGAGGTATTGTCTTCCCTGACTGTAAATCTCATGTTTGAGAAGGGCCCACACATTTTCAATAGAAATGAGAGGAAGGGGGCCAGGTCATTATTCTAGCGTCATTGCGGCCCTTGCTGGCTAGCCAAGCAATGGAGTACTTGGATTGATGTGATGGAGCATTGTCATGCATGAATATAATGGCCTTCTTGAATGATGGGGACTTCTTCCTGTACTATTGTACCGAAGAAAGTATCTTCCAGAAACTGGCAGTAGGTTTAGGATTTGAGTATTAGTCCGTCTTCAACCCGAAAAGATCCAACTACCTCCTCAATGTTAGCAGCCCAAAACAATACTCCTCCTTCAACTGGCTGGTGCCTGACTGAAGTGGTGCCATGTGTCCATTAGTGATCCAGCCTCTGGTCCATTCATCTGGTCACTGTCATTTAATCTGTCTATAAAATCTGTCTTCAGGTATTTCTTTGCCCTATCTATACAGTACATTTCAAATCTTATTCAGTGTTGGTTGTGTTTCAGCCTTCTTGATCTTGGCCATGTCTCTGAGCACCTTGTACTTCTTGACACTCCAGATAGGTTTCAGTTCTGGAATATGATAGCACTGGAAGATATTCGGTTCCTGGTAGCTTCACGATTAATTTTCTCAAGCCTTTTGCAGCTAAGTTGCATTTTTTCTTTTCCATTTGTTATTTGCACCCCAGCTGTCTATTCGTAACAAAACCTTTGATTGTCCGGTGGCCATGCATTCATAGTTTTGCTATTTCAAGAATGTTGTATGTTAATGAAAAGCATTTTATAATTTTTGACTTTTCAGTGTCAGTTAAATCTTTTTTTGGCCCATTTTACCAGAGGTCATTAAGCTGACTAATAATTATGCACAGCTTGATATTAGGTGTTATTCACTGTTGCCACACCCTCCCTCATTACACCAATAGATTTTACATCTAAATTGTCTTGTTCACTGGTTCAGTCACAAGTTGGCAAAGGTGGTACACCACTCTACCGGACACCTCTCTGTGAAATACTTTATATAATGTGGCTGCACACTTGAAAAAGACAACTGTTATAGATTTAAATCTGCCCTGCTGTCCATGTCCACTTGAGCAGTTAATGTACATTACATTGTCTACCCTAATATCAACCAAATTATTCCATCTATTTATTTATTCTTAACATAACCTAGAACTATTAACACGTTGTTTTAGGGAAATATGAACTCACTCATCAGCTTTATAATGAATCACATTCAATATTAGTGTTGTCTATTTTTGTTATGCTATGTTCTTTTTAATATAAACTTGCATAAAAAACAAAACAGAACTGTATTCACTTCAGCCACGCCACATCGTTAATCTTCCTCGACTTCCTTCAGCTGTATTAGGCTCTGCTGCTGTCGTTGATCCAGGGTCTTCACGTTCATATATTTATATTGTTAGTAACTTAACATTTTAGGGTAACCATATTTTTGTTTTAAAAAAAAGAGGACAGTGGGAGAGGGAGGCAAATCTAGAAAATATTTAAATTAGATGTAATTTGACATTACTAGGTTTTTATGGAATATTTTGAAATGCTTGTGTGAAAGAAAACTAGGATCCACCTGTTTTTCCGACATTACCCTTCTCTGCGATGTCTGTACGGGTGTTGTCCTGTATGCAAGGTTGCCAGGTTTCATTGACCATAAAACGATTTCTGCTGCAGACTCCAGAAAAAAAAAATCAACCAGCCCAAATCTCCAGAATTGTGTAGGAAACACCCCTCATTTGGCTACAGTGAATATGTAAAATGTTTCCTCCAACTGCCATTTTAGCTACAGTGTTTTGCTGGTACTTGGTATATGAACACAAAATCCTGTTTTACCATGCTAACACACAGACGGTGAAAGATTCTGGGAAGGCTATTGCCTTTGAGCTTTGAATGCAGGAAAAATCCAGTGTATAGATATATATATATAATGCCACCCGCCAAAGTGGCTAGTAAGAGTCAATCAATCAATCAATCAAATTTATTTTATAAAGCCCTTTTTACATCAGCAGTTGTCGCAAAGTGCTTTCACAAAACACCCGACCTTAAAACCCCAAGGAGCAAACAACAGTAGTGTTGAACTTCAGTGGCTAGGAAAAACTCCCTATGAGAGCCGAAATTTAGGAAGAAACCTAGACAGGAACCAGGCTCCGAGG
>JACXGJ010008311.1:0-27614 GCA_016801105.1 Esox niger | reverse complement strand
CCCTATAGACAGTCGGCCTTCGGCTGGAAACCCTATAGACAGTCGGCCTTCGGCTGGAAACCCTATAGACAGTCGGCCTTCGGCTGGAAACCCTATAGACAGTCGGCCTTCGGCTGGAAACCCTATAGACAGTCGGCCTTCGGCTGGAAACCCTATAGACAGTCGGCCTTCGGCTGGAAACCCTATAGACAGTCGGCCTATACACACGATACGGACTCCAGAACAACAGCAGGGCAAGCCCATACCTTCGACCATGGTTGCCCAGGCACAACACTAACAGGTGGTGTTTGAGTTCTTGACCGCAAAGCCAGACTCCATTTATAGGTCAAATGATCAGCCCACTCCCAAACAGTGCAGCTACCTGCAGAGCAAAAGCATCTGCTCTGTTTTTGTATCGTCCACAAAAAGATTCCTCTCACTTATTAATGTTTATCAATATGTGATGCAACCTGTCTTACATTGCATTTCATGCACGCACGCACGCGCTCACACAAATACAGCTGCACCACTGAAATCAGTCTCTTCAAGAAAACATATTCCTGATTAGAGAAAAGGAACCATTGGGGCGTTTACAATATCACAAAACATCAAGTGATCTGGCACAGATCGATGTGGCTTTCTGCTTCTAATAGACCAAGGCTTCAGCTTCAGGGTGTTCATTTACTTTAAAACAGCAAGTTGAGGAGTTTTTATTAACCTTCCATCCAAATACGAGGCACCAGAACTAAAACAAGGACACAAACACTCACAGCAAGCCGCTTCAAGGGGCTCCCTGGTGTGACCACCTCCTGTGATCGACCCATCTGCTAAACACACACCACTTTCATATCCGTGGCACCTCTGCACTCCTCCAACTCCCCACCAATGGGAAATGAGGATCCCCTGCCTCTGTCCCTTCATTATCCCTCCTTCCGACAGACCCCGACGGTAGGACTATGCGAGCACAATGGCAGACAAAAGAGACAAGGATACAGAAAGCCCAAGGTGAAGAGCTCACAATGAAGCGAGCTGAAACACCCAGGCCCAGTAATCCCCTTACAGACGTAGCTGGTGTCTGTGGGTGTGGGCTTCCCACGCATGTAAGGGATCTGTCTGTATTATGGCCGGCAGTCGTTAGCTTGAGTACTGAACCTAACTTTATATTTATCCCCCCTTCAGCTGAATGGAGTCAGGTTTTTTTTTCTTCACAGAGGGTGGAGGGCAGCTGGCAGGGAGGAGGAAGAGGAGGTGAAAAAGGAGACCGTGGTTTCCAGGGGTAAGACTATTTGCCACAGGCCAACCTTCATCCCACCAACATCTCCAATTCAGGCTTTGCACAAAGGAGGGTGGGAGACATTTTTTGTGTGAGAGAGGAAGAAGGCACGACTCTGGGTGCTATTGGACACCTGTCTCTCCTCTCAAGCCTGACCGCGGCTGATAAAAATCCCTTCCCCTGCGGCCTTTTGTGTCGAGCTCCAGCTCTTTTCAAAGACTCCCTTCAAGGCGTCCCCATCCAAAGATAACAGCTTCACCCGTGGAGAATCTAGATGAGTCCTGGGGTTGTTGGCTCGCAATGCAGCTCGTGTCTGAGAAGTGGGACTAAGTCACCCTCGTTCAAGTCCCAAGTAAAACCCATTAAACCCTGTCGGATTCCTGACATTCACTCCCCAAATTATGTACAGATGTCTTACTCCCAGGGCAATTAAGATATTTTACCTTTGTATAATATATAACACCCGAAACATTTTGTACCTGCTTATATGCCAAGTAGCACATTGGGGGAACAGAACATATATTTCACATGTGCAGTGAAGGTGTCGCTCTAATCATTCTGGTCATAACCACTGGTTCCAAATCTCCATTTTGTCTCTTGTCTTTGCACTATAGACTTTATATTCACGTAAATCTTCCACATCGTATTAAGTGCTACGGGGATTAACGGTCACACTCCGTTAATATCCATGTACTTTTTTGAGGAAATGACTTTTGGCATATTTGGGTCAAGCTGTGGCCAGTAGGATAACGGTTGAAGGACGGACTGTGGGCTACAAAATGACAAAGCTGGGGAAAAAAGATGTCCCACTTCAAGCTTTTTAAATAGATTAAGTTATGTGAGTTTAATTCAGACTAAAAATGTTTAATAAAGAACACAGTGCCAGCAGCGGGGGGGGGGGTTGGGTATAGCGAGGGGGGGCCGTTTGAGGAAAGGCCACTCGGTCCTTTATGTAATCTGTTTATGCCTTTCTGAGACTCGGCAACATCAGAGGAGAGTTATAAAAGGGGACGGAAGGGTAAGGACGGCCAATCCTCCAGATTCACGCTAATCGTCTGAAAGCAACAGACTTCTGCTTCTTGTGAAAGGAAAACACTCTGTAAACCTCCCTGAGCTTGCGCTCTGCATCCCGGGAGGAGCACGTGACATGCACTAACATTTAAAATGGTTAGCTAGAATTAGCTAAATAAGTGTACATTGCAGCAGTTATTATATGGATTGATATTTAGGGTTGAAAAAAGCTACATTTTCTCTAGCCGCTCATGTCTGTGGATTTTGACTGGGGTGTTCTGATACTACTCAGAAGATGCTGGGCACCAACATTAGCTCTATGACTGACATGTTGTCTGAACACTGAGACTAATGGGCCACGGCTCCTGTATAAATGCACTGTGCATCAGTACATACAAACTCACTTAACACATGTTTCCTTGTAAAGGATGTCTTAGTATGCCCCAGGCTATTTGCAAATGTTAAATAACAAAAAAATGGTGCCATCTGGGTTGCTTAAAGGGGCACTGTGTAGAATCCTGCATCTAATGTTTACAAGACAGGATTTCAACTACACTGATTGTCTCCTCTCTAAATAATTTCAAAATAATTTGAAATATATAGTTAATCTTTTTTTTTTTACTTGTTCTCCTTGAAAGTGTGAACCCTTCAGGAATGGTCGCTTTTTGTATAAAATATTACGGTAATGAATATAATAGACATTCCAGATAAAGGACGCAAACATAAACCTATGATATATTTTCAATAACATCTCATCTTCATCCGCTTATACGGTATCGGGTCGCGGGGGCGGCAGCTCCGGCACGGGACCCCCAACCTTTCCCAAGCCACATCTGGCCAGAAAATGGACTTCAAGAATCCGTCAGGAAGTTTGGTTCCTTTTTGACAACACAGGTTTCTTTCTAGCAACCCGTCCATGAATCACATCTTGATTCAGATTCCACACATGTGCACGCACGCACGCACGGAGAGAGAAGTGGTATTTTCCTAACACCTTTGCACCTTGTACAGAAGCTTAGGCTTTAAATAAAATACATTGAAAACACACACTCTTATTTTTCCACACATCTCTGTGGTCTGTTGTGTGTTGAATGGGCAGGAAGCCCTCTTCAACTGACAGTGAAATGATAAGTATTGGATGGGTGTCCTGCTGCTAAGAGTTAAATAAATGATTTAACTGACAAAGTTCTGTTCATGTTAAATTATGGCAGATCAGGCAGTCTCCGACCTGGTATTTAATAACATGTCTGTCAAATGTAATTGAGAAATAAAACCGCTGATAATGACATGCACAGTTGGCTAGCCTGTGACACTGTGAATGCCAAAAGAAGCCTGTTTTTTCACTGCAGTAACTGAAGATTGACAGATTGTTTTCTCTTTTTTTATGCTGTTTGGTGAACCACGATTACGTGACAAGTAACCTTGACTGAGTGCTGACCACTTAACTTCCATAGCAACTCTGAGATCATCTTCTGTGTTCGGGCGGCTTCCAATTTGCCAGCCAGTCAATTTTGTGCAGACAGCCATCTATCCATCCAGCCAGGCTGTCAGTCCATGCTCTGGGTAAACACCGTGATTGACAATGCCCATACAATCTTTATGCCATTGGCATGACGTGGGAGTGTTGAGGGTGGTAAGGGCGCTTAGCCAACCCAAGGAGTGGCCTGTGGGTATGCCAGGGGGAGTGTTGGAGGAGATTATCTTATTCACGCACCGCAGATTTGGTTTGGCAGGGAGGGCTGAAGCTCAGCTGGAGACTTGAGTTTAGCAGGGTAGTGGAAAGGGAGCGGAATGGGGGAGGGACCAGGATCCCTCACTGGAGGGGGCGATCCGTGAAATGTGTGGGCATACGGACAGTGTTCCCAAGTGCGACGATAAAGAGCCAGAGAGGAATGTGTTGGCGAGTTCTCTGTGACACTCTGGGTACAGCTGGGGACCTCAGTGGTCTGTGCTGTGTGGTCCCCTGTAGCCCGGTTGTTTGAGTGTGGCACTTGCCAAGCCATGTGCTGCCGGGTCAGAGTCCTGAAAGGCCACCCGTGCATGAAATGTGTGCATGCATGACTGTGAGCCCGTTTGGGGAAAAGCTTTTTATTAGAGTTTATCTGAGAGGCAAAACTGAAGACCACTGCTTACTTTTGTTTTATTTATATATATATATATATTTATATATATATATTTATTATTATTATTATTATTATTATTATTATTATTATTATTATTATTATTATTATTATTATTTTTTTGCTTTAAACAACCTGACCCACAAGGAAGTTGTTAAAAAAGAATGACACAATTGCCCGGTGAAATGTATTTGATATATTAGTAAAGCATAAAATCATTTTTTTGTTGTTATTGTCACCTTTACTGATAGTTGGTTTATAAATATCATTCACAAATGATAGAAAGAAAAACTTATGTTTTTGTGCCATGAAATGAATTAGCTTTGGCAATTAGCTTTCATCTTCAGTCTCGCTAGCAATTGCTCAATTCTTGACTATTCATAGGAAGTTATTTGATACCAGTAAGCCTATTACTGGCTAATAAGATGGTAAAACGAACAGTGTAAAAAGCCTTTGGTCATAGACGCTATTTATGGTGGAAGTAAACTTAAGAAACGTTAGTCGGTTGAACACGATGCTCAATGGTGTCTAGCGACTGGTGAAACATGTAGCGCCATGGTGTAGTGATTAAAGACAGTACCTCTCCTGTGGGAGACCCAAGTTAGAATCCAGTGAGAGCTACAATATTTAGTCATTGTAATTGCGGGCCGCCTGAACTAGGCTTGCCTGGATCCTTTTCTGTTTTTTCTCATTGACTACAAGTCGTCATATTTTTTCCAGATATGATCTTTTGAATCAGACGAGTTTGAGAAAGTGATGTTGAAATTTAAAAATCTAAAGAGATTGTTTGACATAGAGACATATTTTGGTAAAATAATGCCTACCCAGTGTTGTTCTTGAAGGCCCATGGAGGCATTTTTCACAACAAACCATTATTCACAGATGTACCAGCCTGGAATTAATTTGATTGGCATTCTTAAGAACCAGGGAAAAACAGTGGAGAATATTTCACTCCTACATTTATATAGCAGAATTGTTTTCCAATATAATAAAATGTTCAAATGACCAGCGGGTCAATGCAGGTGGGCTGTGGACAGCAACAGCCTGAGTTATCAGGTCAAATGTAGAAAAGCAACTGAACCAGGAGAACTTTGGACAGCTAGACATCGCCAAGCTAGGTAGTTCTGAGACTTGTCCAAGGGCTCAGGTCCTCCTAAGGTCCAACAAGACAACAGATGAGTAAAACAAGATGGACCCCGGGCACATACAATTTGGCAGTGATACTGGACACTGAGAAAGGGGATCTGAGGACACCCTGTGGCCCGTCCGAAGACAACCCTCAATCTGGGAGTAGATGTTGATTGAACTCTAGAGGGATCTTCACCCGGTACAAATACGAATCTACTGAGCTTGCAAGTAAGCATTTGACTGTACAGTTCATCATGCGTTTAATCCTGTTAGGAGTTTGTGAGTTATTGTCAGTGGTCTCATGAATTGAGCAGATTCAGCTTTATGCAAAACACCTCCTTGGGGCCCAGTTGGTAGTGCATGGAGATGGCAACACCAGGGGTTGTTTAATTGATTCCCAAGTTGGAGCAGTACTGAAAATGTAGGCACTAACTGCTTGAAGAGTGTCTGCAAAATGAATTAAATGGCAATGTATATCCAAATTCCAGCCTAATCTCCAAATATAACCCGTCCAGCGCGCCCGTCCAGCGCGCCCGTCCAGCGCGCCTGTCCGCCATGCCTTTTCATATGAATCTCTTTTTCTCTTTGTGGCTCTCCAAATACTATTTAATGCATCCAAGCTCTTAGGTTAAATTTAGTATGTCCATCTATCAAGTTTTTGGGGGGGATTTACTACATAAATGACACCAGGGGAGAGGGCTAGTCCTCTTTGGATGTAGTCGTGTTCATTCATGGCGGCGACAGTTGCTAATGGAATGGTGAAATGAAATACAGTAAGTGACAATTAGGTGGATGTAAGCTAGATGATACATTAGAGAATTATATAACTTGCAAACCACAAGCAACAGAGAAGCACGAACCTGTATACTTCCCTTTCATATCACATGATGACATAAAGGCGTAGTCATTTTCCCCCAGACAAAAACAATGTTAGAATAACCGGTGCCCAAGTCCTGCAGTGGTTGGCTGTGTCATTGTCACAACCCGTAAGCCTCAGGCCAAATGAATGACCAAGTGATAGGCTTGGGCTAATGCCCTGTGACTGGTGCTCGGTGCTAGCCTAGTCCTCACTAGGCTGCTGGATGTGATGAGCTCCTGCTGAGTAAACCGAGAAGGACGGAGGACCGGTGTCTTGTAAAGAGACTAACAGAAAAACCACAGGCATTCTTCACACCCACCGTGAACTCTGGGGATTAGGTTGGGGTGGCTTCCTGGTCACCAGATAATCTCTGTAACCTAAACTGTACTACTGTGTACTACTGTTTGTTTGCAATACAGTAATGTCTCTTTGCTTAGAAAAGAGCTCAAGCCATCAACTAAAACTGGAACTATTTATGATTCGTAGCAAAGGCCTTATTCAAAGTACACCAGATTATGGTGGCTTACCCTTGCCAACGTGGAATCAATGATCGTTCAGAGTGAAATGAAAAAAGGAATGTAAAAGCAAGTTACAGTTTTTCTAATTGGCTAACAAACTAAAATACCATTTACCCAACCCATAAGCATCATCCACAAGAACTAGCCACTGTGATCATGATTGGTGAAAACAACAGTCAAGAAGAATAAATAAGTAGGTGAAAATCTATGGCCCAGCTCAGATTAAGGATGCCGTTACAGAGACGGAATGATTTTCTTTTTGCCTATAACACTGTAGCTGTCTAAATGACTTTTTAGTTCATGTAAATTGGAGTGCAAAACCTCCCACAAAATAAACAATTATGGTATTTGTAAATTTTCTGTATATTCAGCGTGCTCTCTAGGAAAAATGCACAGTACATGATATCATAAAGAGTGCAAAATTCATAGGGGCGTTCAGGAACAAAATATGTTTATTAATTCACGAACACCTTGGTATAATACCGTTTTCAATTCCTCTTGATATTGCACAATGGGTATTGAGTGGTGTCATTGTATTGAAGTTGCTTCTGCGTGACTTTGTGAGTACAGTTTTATTTACATACCAGACGATATGGTCTTATCAAGTAATATGTTTGATGTTATGTGAGGAGCCTAATGGTTAGCCAACTTGTTGTGATTTTGGTGATGTACAGTACGTTTGTAGGGGTGGACGAACCCGTCCTGCCTGTTGAAGAAACGTTGACAGCGCTGTATCCTTGTGTGATTGCTCAGGAATTCGGGACATTCCCTGTTCTACAATCTCTGTTAAACAGAGATTACATTTGAGTCTGTCTGCCATCTAATTGGAAGGTAATTTCATTGGTCAACAGCACTGTTCATGCTTTGTGTAGTAACGCAGTGTTTATCTCTCGTTAATCTAGTAATTTAAGCAGTATGCCTTGAATAATGGGATCATTTTGACAATGTGAAATAAATACATTAGTGATTCTATTCTATTAGTTTATCGTGCCCTGATTCATGTATCTTGCTTGCATTCTTCCTACTTGATTAGTGTATAAGAAAGTGTTTAATAGACCTGGTGAATGCATTTGCTTACATGGGTTACATTTTACATTCTAGAGAACTTTATGCCTATTTTTAATATTTACACCAATTAATATTTTTAAAGCCTGGGTGGAGGATAGGTTTTGCTTTTACTTTAACATTGTCTTAAAGTTAAAATCCACGCTGTGAAACTGCGGTTTGCAATATTTACAACAACAAAGAGGTTACTTCAAAAAGCTTTTTCTGGATACCACATCATTGCATGTGTAGTAAAATAGTATAGTACATACAAAAATCATTTCTCTTGATGATGAAGCTCCTCAACTGTTTAATAAGCCAAATAAAAAATGTAAACAGAGGCACCTAGAATGGCCCATGGGGATGCTTCCCGTAAGGCAGATGATGCCTTAACCCAACTAGACAATGCACTCCAGGAACTTGAAGCAAATGGGAAGTTCCTCCCTCTGGGGTCATAGAGATAAACAGGAAACCTATTTGCATCTCTAGATAGCCTCAGCACGATAGCCTTTACTTTTTGTAAACTTTTCTGTACACTTTATGGGTAGCTTTATATATTACCAGTTTGCAAGCTTGCTATTTATGCAGAGATTGTCTGAAGGATAAATGTCTAACAGCTCAATTTTAAGGTCCATATTAGCCCCTTTATTTCTCCTTAGCTTAAAAGACCTGCAATAAATGAACCTCAAGATTCTGACTCTATTGGCTTGATTACGCCTACACAGAAAAACGATTTGCCAATTTCTTCATTACAAATAACCCCTTTTCCTAATTCGTTTTATTTATGTTTTGTTTGTATGATGGAAATCTTACAAATTGACAAAGATGGAAAAAGTACAGAGTACAAATACTGTGTTCACCACTTCAGGGAAGTATCTAATTACGATCGAAGTAACCAGTGATCAATTACATAAAAAGTAAGAGTGTAAATGTCCACTTAATGTCACTGTTTAATTATGAACTCTGTCTCTGGTCATTTTGCTCTAACTTGAGAACATCCCAAAACTGGTGAACACAGCGGAGTACTTTTAATCTGTACTTTTTCCACCTCTGCAAATCGCACCTTTAACACATTTGTAACATATTGCACCAGTTGGATTTGTTAGATAACACAGTAAGGGGTTAACATGGTAAACAAAATAATATGCAAATATTTGACACTTATTTAGCAATTGGAGGCTTTATCTACAACTCAGTACTGAAGAATTGATGTCATATATTCTCCATGGCATAGATTACCAACCTATATTCTGTCTCCTGACAAGGGCGACCAGACCTTTTTAGTGACACCCTCCTTTTCCTTTTATCGACCTCGCCAGGCTGACCTTGCCAATGCCCTCTGCGTCGTAACGCCGCTCACCTATACTCTAGTGAAAATTGCAGCAATTGAAGATGATAAAAGCAGCAATCTGATAAGTTTCGGGGTTTTTTTTCATGTCAAGAGCTGACCTATGAGGGATAACACTTGTACATAGCATTGGCGGCGGTTCACTGGATACACACTCACGCACGCGCAACTCTCTGGAGTCCTGTACTGATGTTTGTCAAGATGACAAAAGTTGTCCGTCAAGCCGCGGAGCCTGACCTGTACGCTACGTACTTGTGTGTATGTATACGCGGACACGCGGTGCACATGTGGTTGGGAAGACCTCGGACGGTAGGGAATGCGCAATAGGACGAGGTAGCCGTCTAAAGCCGATCCCAAGGGGGCAAGGCCTAATTGGCTTTGGGTGTGGTCAAAGGGGGCTTACGGTAGTGGAGGCGTGTCCGTGTGAGGATACGAGTGCTTTTTCATGTCACGTACGTGAGCGTAAAGAGGGATGCAAATGCTGGAGAAAACCTTGAATGCCCAAGGTGCGTACCATACGGTGTTTACAGACATAAGCAAATCATTTCTGTCCCTGTTAAGAATTTAGTCCGTGCTTCAAAGTACATCTTCTGAACGTTCATGATCCCCTCGATAAGACCTACACATCACATTTTATTAAGATAATGTGATCAGAAGATACACTGCGTTTAAAGTCTAACAGATGCTTTCATGGATATTTTCCTGAGAAAAGTAATATGCATTACTAATAATCTTTGCATGTGAGTATCACTTGTAATATGATTTTGTTTTGTAATTCCCTTTGGCACAATTATCAATGGTATTTTGTGGTTTTTCAAACATCTTCATACAAAACTCCAAACCCATTCAATGTTGCATTCAAAACAACTTATTTTGCACTATTTGGTTTGTAAACATCTTTTACAACAAGATCCTTGATTCAACAACTATGTTTTTGGTGAAATATTAAGAATATATTGGTTTAGTCATGAAAACAAAACATTTTCTACCGGTTTAGTCATTGTAACAATCAGTTCAAGACAAACAATGTAAGTGTTTAAAACAGAGTCTTTGAAATGCTGAAGGTGATATGTTATTCAACAAATGGTTGAGTGAGGATCAATTAGTAGCAATGAACATAGTGATTGTAAAAGGTATTTCAACAATAAAGAAAATCCTATGAAAGCTTTTTCATGTACCTTGTATGAACATTAGGCATTTCAATGTGATATGTCTTTCTAAATGACACACAGATGTTTGATCTTGTTTGTTGTTCTCAGTCAATGCCAAATGCTTAAGGTTTTGTAAAAAGGGCTTTTTTGATCATCTGCTGTTGGTTTTTGTATTAAGAGTTGTTAAAGATTAACTCATACTTGTGTGAATAGTACAAAGCAAAAAAACTAAAAACATTGTGTGTAATTTAGTAAATTAGGCTCAAACAGGTTACATGTGATCCTTCTCTGATTCACACTCGGTATTTCCATCCTTCCTTTCACAAAACAAGGCCAAAGCAAATCCTTCCAAATCCTTGTGTACCATGTTCAAGCTGTGTAGAAGACTCCCAAGTGGTAAACTGCTTGCTAAACTGTCGCTGCATGCATATGACAGCATGGGGGGGGCAGAGGAGGGGGGGGCAGAGGAGGGGGGGGCCCCACCAAAACAACAATCAGCCCACTGCGTTTCACGATGGAGCGTCCAATCCTTTTAAAGTCCATCAGCAGAATAGCTTTAGCCGATACCCTGCTGATAAAACGCGCAGGCTATCGCGCAGTAGCAGATGCTACTTTTCCAATGAGGGGATGTCTCCCACGACTTGACTTCACAAGCTGGGCTCATTGATGTGGGACTCCTGAGATGGGCTACAGAATCGAGGCAGCAACAATGCCTTCCCCACAGGCCCCACAGTAAACACATCCAAGAGCCTTTCATCTCCAAGGTTACAACAATAGCACGTCTACCACAGGGACCATCAACCAAAGTACATCCCGACAACTCTTTGAACATGGACAGGGGCACGGCGGGCAGGGACGAGCCAATGTCAAACCGATGTCACTGTCCTGCGAGAGTTGGAAACATCTGCCTAAGATGGGTCTTGGGAGAGCGTTTGGGACCGTTACGTTTCGATCGTGGTAATTGCTTGGTTTTCTCTCCCGCAGACGGTACACTTTAATGTCATGGCTGTGAATTGTCCGGGGAAATCACTGCAGTCATGGACAGTTATTTACACCCCTGGCGTTACTGCGGACAACAGGTGTTGCGTCCGGGGGGAACGTCGTTCACAGGACTGTCCCGTTCCCCTCTCGCTGCCGAATGGATTGTAAGGTACTGTGTCTGGATTGCAAGTCTATATCTGTATGGGATTTTCACGTGAGGGGGAAAAGGCATCCATCATCACAGAGATAATTAAAATACATGATTACTATCTCATGAAATATACAGTATCTGCGTTTTATATCTGCGGCTAATGCTTCTCCAGACAGGAATTGAATTAATTATTTAGTGTCTGTGATACGAAATAAGGAGAAAAGCAATTTTTCCTGATATTAAAGCCATTGAATTTTGGGTGGCACATTATACATATTTCGCTTCTATCTGACAGCCTAATGGAATTTTTTTTTAAAGTTGAGCTGAGTTGGGTGTGTTGGACCCTTGTCACCTTTAGGACTCCAGAGATGAATCACACATAGCAATGCATAGGATTTGTGAAACCGTGTTGTTTCATCAGAGGAAAGTGTTTTGGAAAAGATCGTCATGAAAATGTCAGTAGCATCCGGATCATTTGAGTCAGTCGGAGAACACGACGGTGCTTTGTTCATGGTACTCTTCTAGCCGGAGATATGCACGCAAATACGTCCAGAGACGCCAGCATCTAGATTCTGAGGAGCGGTTGTGTCTGTGCAAACCAGCATCGAAATCAATCAAAACACAAGCAAATTATTGTTGCTGTAAAACTGGAGGCTGCTGCATCATCCAGCTGGCTTAGAGTTGGGAGTAGAGTACTGCCAGGGGTTTTTGGAAAATGGCCCAGGAATCTGCGGGTTGAGCTTCAAGGGGAGGCAGGTTCTACCAGTGGAGTGTCAGGACAGAGAATAGTGTGAAGAGAGTGGGAATCCTGGCATTGCAGGAGGGCAGCTCTTCAACTATTCAACTTTCATCTGACAAAGCTAGTCTCTTAAAGAGCCCACGGATAGATGGCCAGGAGACGAGATTTGGCAGAACAAAGGGTTTGTGTGGGTATGTAGGGTTTTAGCATTGTCCGAAGATGGCACGGTGCATTTTCCCTTGTTTCTGCTTTGGCAGGCACCTTTGTCTTGTATTGGGTTCAATCTTCATCTGGAAGCCACAGAAGTGTGTGGGGAACCTAATAACATACGGAAACTTGGGACGGCTGAATTGCAGACAGGCCACAGCATTCTGGGTAAGTCACGCGAGAAGTGGAGGTCTGATGATAGAAGCAGGCCGATCAACTGAAAGTGAGGTGCTGTATTCGTGAGATGACAGGTGCTTGATGGGGGTCTTTTTCTTTTTCCCAAATGGTTGAGTTTGTAGCTGAGACCAAGCTTGGCATCGTCCAAAGCCTGTGTGTCGTCCGGTGCCGGCGAAATAAAAAATACAAACTGTAAATGTCACCTCTTGGCGCTAAACCTTTTGTATTGTCCCATTCTACACTAGGTTAGACCCACTCACATACGTTTTGTTAAACTCCCAACATGCAAAAACACGCATATAAAGTGCACACATGTGGAATAATGCCACACGTGTACGTTTACACACGCATTCACCGCGTGTGTTGCTATAGCTAGCATAATGTCTTTTCAGCACAATTCTACCTATGCTTATGTAAACCTTCTACATCGACCCGATGTAGAGTGAACAGCCATGCTATTGGCATTCACGCCATTGTGTGTTCATAACTTGTCATTCATTATTCTTATTTGGGACCCTGGGTATGTAGTGTTTCATGTTTTACTGTTTTCTTATTTACATATTATTTCCCTTCTAGCCGTGTTCTTGGAAAATCACAGTAAAGTACTTCTTAGCTATGGTATTTATCAGTTGTTAACAATATGAAATATATTTCATACTTCATTTCACACTTTGTAAAATATTTTCGTTGCGTGTAATATGTATTGGTTTTCATTAGAATACAAATAAATATAATGTGCCTTACTTTATTTTTTTGTAGGCCGTTTATGGCTGTGCGCTTTTATGAAAACTTGGTTATACTTGGTGTTATGTTGAAATAGAGCTAATTTTGTCAATTGTGAGAGTAATTTGGAAATGATTGTCAGTTTTGCTTCTTTCTCATGAAATATGTACTGTATCTCCACAAACTGTATATTTCCTGATTGACACGGGATCAGGATTTCAGTCACTTTTTGGTTTCCAGGAAAATGACGTCCTTATATAATTGCTTATATCACCAATTCTGTTTGTGATATAATAATTCTAACATCAAATCTGTTGTTACATAGACTTGGCCTTGATAAGGAATGCCCTACTTTTTCCACGGTAAGATAACATGTTTTTGTATTATAATACACAAACTAAGGAAAGGGTCTGAGAATGTTTTACGATAACCTATGTCAATGTATAAAATTGGTCATTTCTTAAGAACATGGAAAAGAGTAATTAATAAATAATATAGAAGATAACTATTTTGGTTAAAAAACACAAACTCCCTTTTTCAACAGAAAAAACAATTCACCATGCTAAAGCTAAAATTACATGATCTCTCAGACACGATTGTGTCCTACGAACTAGCAAGAAAGCCTAATCACTGGTGGTTCATTCTGAAAAATCTAATCATTTCCCTTGACCATTGGGGAAATAACACCTGACAAATGTGGCATTATGTCTAAGCCATGGTATAAATGCTAAACAAAATCAGTATGTACCCACCTGTGGACACAAAAGCTAATGGCCACAGTGGTCATGTGCATTGTCACTTTTACCAGACTCCAGATGCCCAGAGAGCCTCAGCTGCATTGCAGCATCCGGGTGGCGCTTCAATTCAAAGTCAAACACCGCTTTCAGTAAAATCCGTCTTTGCTCGATGGCCACTAACATGGCTATGGACAGGTGTCACCGCAAGTTGCGGAGCCTGCTGCTGGTGTAAGCTATTACTCTATTCCTATACCCCTCCTGCTGATGGAGGACAGTACCTGAGCCTACGCCACTTGCATATTTCTATCAAATAAAAAGGATGATGTTTTATTTTCAAAAGTTTAAAAACAGCCTGGCATTCTTATGCCCATCTAATGTGAACCATCTGCTCCAATCTTCTCTAGGTCAGTCCCAAATCCCTCCTCTGATATCTGTGGCCCAGGGAAACATACGTCTTTCTGTAAAAAAAATGCTACTTCTCAAGCTTCACTTTCAAAGCGGTCTCTTTCAGTGTTTTCACAACTGTCACAAGTCTCACCAACTTGTCATGGGGCATCTGAGAGGGACCAAGAATGCCATCCAAGTATACTAGCATATCTGAAAGACTAGGTAACTTACAGTAGCATGCACGAGTCGTTGAAATGTTGCAGGCCCATTACAACCCCCAAATTGTGCCCTATGATATTCCCATTGGCCAAAAGGAGTTGTAAATGCAGTCTTGTGTCTATTTCTTTGAGACCTGATGATAGCCACTGGCAAGATCAGTGGTCAAAGAAAACTCTCATCTAGTTTTTGCCTGTAGTCCACATAGACGAAGACTCCCATCATACTTAAGGACTAAGAGAACCAAAGGAGAAGCGGGTTGCTTATTGAAGCTCCAGAGCAACCTCAGGCAGTTCTTACTGTCTGTTCTCAGAGAGCCCAGTGCAGTTGTCATCAGATCTCATTTGACTTCTGATGTGTTTACTCTCCTATCCAACCTATCAGAACTCTACTCCTGGTACTAAAATAAGTGATACTCGTGATACTGTAAAAAAAAATAGCACGGCACAGAACTCATTTGAGGGTATTTTGTTTGTTGAAGCTTGTTCAGAAAATATTCAATTATGAAATTATTTAGTATTATTGAAATGAAATACAACACAAATGGTAGCTGCTGCATTATTTTACAAAAAAAACAAGAAAACACAAACACCACTTTTAAACTGAAAACAAACTACAATACAATTATGCCAAATTGTTTGATTGAATACCCTACTCACAATTGACACGATTGCACATTAAAAAAAAAAGGCAATAACATTCATACATAGCAAATGTTTTGTATGTCTATATATCATGGTTATATATCATGGTACAAATGATAAACAAAATCAGTATCTACCCACCGCTACAGTAATGGATTGAACAAGGAATAAAAATGCATCCTAACCAGCTGGCTACATATACCAACTTTATTTGTTTATAACAAAAATGTTTTACGCCGAGGACTTTTTCTGTTCAACCCATTTTTAAATGACATTCTGTGAGGGTTTTTCAAGATCTCTTCTGCGTGCGTGCGTGCGTGCTTTGCTTGACTAGTCAAAAAAAGAACAGCTTGACGAATGGAAAAAGAGACCGACAGCTATAGCCTTGACAAATACGTATGAGTGTCATTATGAGGGCACATTTAACAGCTCCATGTTTAGTAGGAGTCTGATTGGTCCTTTAGAATCTGCAGTCTTCCATAAAGCATCGGTTTAGCTACAGAACAATAACCAAAATCCAGCCTGGATGTAGGAAACCCCTCGAGATACCAGGCAAACACAAAAATAAATACTTATATCACCATTTGTCATCTCGGTATAGCGTCAATGCTATGATTTATTATGACTGTCAATGTGGCCACTTGCCATAGGCTATCAACTCCGCCTGGGATGTGTGGTGAGATTAACCCTCCTCGCCAAGCCTCCACAGATATTACAAAACATATCATCGATATGAGACATGTCCTTGAGAGTGTTGGCATGTTTTCTGTGTTGTTTATTTAATGTGGGTGTGGGTGTATGTGTGTGTGTGTGTGTCAGTGTGGGTGGGTGTGTGTGTGCATGTCTGTAGTTTTTATGTAGTGAGTTTGGGTGGGTGGGTGGATGGCTGTGACTGTTAGCGATACAATATTATTGAGTGGAAATAAATCGGTGTTCATTCAGCATCTCGTTCTGTGTCTCTTTGGTAGAACTGATCTGAGAGTTAACAGAGGCTCATTTCATGTTCATTATCAGCCCACCCACTCTCATATTGATAACTAGGTTATTTATCCCCTGGCGTCTTCCTCAGAGAGATGCAGAGCTCTGGGCAACCAGGCAATGACGTCGGCCTGGGTTCTAGTCAAATTCTGATGAGAAACGTCAACAAACCTGCTACAAATTGAAATTCGAACCCAAAAGGCAGGGATTTACTTTTTTTGCCAGCGGAGGAGGGGGGGGGGTGTTTTGGATTTCAAGTCACTTTCCGGTGACCAGAACTGACATGCTGTTATCTGCTAAGGGAAGAGGTTTTGGGGCAGTAGCCTGCTCCAAGACAAACATGTTTGGCATGACAATTCCATTAAGGGTCTGTATGACAGCAGGAACAGGCTGGCGCCCGGGCTACTGCTTTAGATGCATCCTGTCAAGAAGTGCATCTGAGGCCCCTGTAATGAGTAAGAGTTGCTGGTGTCTGCGGCTGTAACAACCACACTAGGGCTTTGGCCTCAGTATTTACAGTATGCAAATTGGAGTCCAGCACAAACAGGGACGGTCCGTGGTGTCTGTCACATTGCATTACGTGACACACTGAAAAGAATAGCCCAAACACCAACGAGAATGAATGGGTATTCTGCTTTAGATTCAGCTGTGTTATCCGCCCTGTTTTGGTAAGAAGCTGCTGGACTTGGTTGGAGGAATGGAAGCGCTCCAATATCTAGTGACTGACCCAATGTGCTGGTTAGCTGTGTTGTGTGAGTTGAAGGTTGGGGTTCCATTTCCACTGATTTAAGCCCATTTGGTAGGGATGTATTGGTTGGTGCTGGTCGTGACTTTGCAATCTGATATTTGGCCTTTGACATTTCCTTTTGGTAAGGGCTGGGTTTCATACTGGTCATGGAAATCGTTATTAAAAATCCATATCAAAGCATGGAAAGCATTAGACAAAAATGTGTATTTCAAATTAAAACACTGATGTCAACAGGGGTTTAAATATGATATTATATGCTTTTTCAGAAAGGTCATATTTTGTATAGTTTTGGGAAATATATCAAACCCTAAATCACACTCCCAGTGGAGTCCAAACCTTGAACATTGCATGCATGCTGACAAGGGTCCTTGATGGCTAAAAATCTCCCTTTTCCGCGTTTGAATTTGAGTGTGTGTGTGTGTGCGTGTGTGTAGCTTTCCAGACAAACAGTATAGCGAAGAGAGCGGAGTGAGAGGGAAGAGCTAGCGAGAGAGAAAGAGAGAGCGGAGAGAGGAGGGGCGACGTTTGAGGTTGCTCAGACATTCGGTCGGTGTAGCCTACCTCACACGCAGACGCGCACAGCTTCCCCGCATCAGTTGAGAGAAACCTGGGTGCGCATCGGATGCATTGCCGTGAGGCTCTTGGCGTTCCACCTCTCCTTTCATTAGATTTTTTTTTGGTGTAGACTGTCTTAATCTCTGATTTTGCAAATGGTTTCTTTAGTGTGAATACCCATGCGTCTATTGCGCACCTATATTTCATCCTTCACTCCTGCCTATACCGATGGCAGAAGCGGGGACGATGTCGAGGAGAGTACGGTTAATAGTGATTTAGTAACCACATCTGAAGTCTGTGATTGGAAATATCGCAGTAAACTGCACGTCTGTTGCTCTTCATTGGGATTGACGGGAGTCCTTAAACACAGCCGTCAGTAAGGTAAATATTGTCTGTAATCCATATCATATGGAAACAGTGTTTCCCCCGAAATATTCAATTACATAATGGTACATATATATATTCATTTACAACATCTCCCACATTGCAGATAAAGTTATACATTTACATATATTAGATACACTGTCAATTCTGTTTGATTGTTCAGTTCAGCTGTTTGTTTCTGAAGACATGGTTGTTAATATATACATTTTAGCCAAGTGTTTTTAGCATCTCTGCCTTCCCACGCGCAAAGATAAGAACTAGCCTTGCGACTACTGCTTAAAGCATCACATCCGTGCGAACATTTGTTAAACCACAGTTTCAACACCGTTCTTACTACGTGCTGTCTGAAATAGTCTATACGAGGATTGGGCAACTATGGACCTGGAGTGACGCAGCCACTGTATTTACTGACCTGAAAGTCCGTCTTGAATTTAACCAATCCGGGAACTTATCAATTAGCTCAGCCGGTTTACTGTGTTGTCTACGGTTGGAACCACATCCCGGGGTACCTGCGGAACTCAAGAAGCATGGTTGCCTTCGGGCTTTATAACTAGGCTTGGCTATTGCTTTTCGGGAATCAGAACTGAGGTCAGAATCATCACTCTGTAACACACCGTTGAAAGTGCTGACGATTAGTTTTTTTGTTTAGTTTTTAAGTATATATCAATTACTTCAAAAGTCAATGGGATGTTTGTTCATACAAGAGTTTAAGTCTATTATTTTGAATCAAAGAACTAATGTTTTTTTCGTAGTCTTGTTTTCTGTATTGCAAAGCATTTGCGTTTTAGTTTTGTGGATGTGAATTAGAACCAGGCTGCGATTGGGATTCGGTGGAATGACGTTCCTGCTGAATCAAAGTGTGCATGCGCGCTCTGAGTGGCCTGAATCGGATAATGATGATGACTTTTGATGGTGTTGCGACTGACTACCAATCTGACAGACATCCATTCAGCCAAATAAAGGCATTCATCTTACAACATAATTCACTGCCACAAAATGCTTTTGAAAGGCAACACTAATTTGTATAGGAATTAATTAATGAAAACACTGCATATGGCATTCATTGAGCCTTATACACGTCCACCTCTGTGGATGCTTTGCCTGTATTTGTCATTGTTTTAGTTATGCAAGGAAATGCTTCATTTGTAAAGTCGGAACAGGCATTTTATATACAAAATCAGTTCTTAGGAACAATAAATTCACATTCTCTCCCTCACTCTCTCTGTACACCTGCTTTTAGGCCAGAGATAAGTCTAAAGTGAGTAAACTAAAAGCCCACTGTAGTGAGCAAGCATTCCGTGAAAACCAGAGCCTTCTGAAGCCATCGTATTCAGCCGGCAGGGTTGGGTGACAAGGCACAGCAGAGGGAAGCCATCCGGTATATTGCTGGATGTCACATGGAAGGCCCATACACACAAACAAATACTGCCACTGCAAACGAGGACCAAATAAATCCAACGTGGTTAAAAAATCCATACATGGTTTCCACATGCTTCGTTGCAATGCGTGCTCTTCACAGCAGGGCTAGAGTCCGCTTACACAAGTATACACCAATGGTCAACGTCACTCAGTTGTTCTCCGGTTTCACCGCTTTGGTCTTCCTCCTCAGGTATATGACTTGGCCCGAACTGCGGCGTCTAAATGAAGTGGCCCAGTCATGCAATGTTCCTGGAAGGCAGTGCTCCTGCTGGCCTTGGCCTCCGTCGCCATCCAGTACACCGCCATCCGGACGCTCACCTCCAAGCCCTTCCAGCTCTGCCCCATGCCAAGCCCCCAGAACTGTGGCCTCCCGGGTGGCCCCGAGACGGAGCCCCCCTACGAGGGGCGGGGTGGCTGCGACGACTCACCCTACTTCAACTTCAGCGCCTCCCGTAAGACCCACATCCTGGTGCTAGCGACAACGCGCAGCGGCTCCTCCTTCGTGGGCCAGCTGCTCAACCAGCACACCGACGTCTTCTACCTGTTTGAGCCCCTCTACCACGTCCAGACCACCCTGATCCCTCGGCTGTCGCACAGCCGCAACGCAGCCGACCGCAGGGTGATGCTGGGTGCCAGCCGCGACCTCCTGCGGAGTCTCTACGGCTGCGACCTCTACTTCCTGGAAAGCTACATCAAGCCGCCGCCAGCCAACCACACCACGGACAAGTTGTTTCGCCGGGGGGCCAGCCGGGCGCTGTGCTCGCAGCCCGTGTGTGACGCCTTTGGCCCGGCGGACGGCAACGTAGAGGAGGGCGACTGTGTCAAAAAGTGCGCTGCCCTGAACATGAGCTTGGCGGCGGATGCCTGTCGCGAGAAGCGGCACGTGGCGATCAAGATTGTGCGCGTGCCGGAGATCGGAGACCTGAGGGCGCTGGTGGAGGACCCGCGGTTGAATATCAAGGTGATCCAGTTGGTGCGGGACCCTCGCGGAATCCTGTCGTCACGGATCGAGACTTTCCGGGACACATACCGCCTGTGGAGGATCTGGAGAGCCACGGGCCGGAGGCCCTACAACCTGGACCTCAGTCAGCTGACGGTGGTTTGCGAAGACTTCCTCAGCTCAGTGTCCACAGGGCTCAGTCACCCCCACTGGCTGAAGGGGAAATACATGCTAGTTCGTTATGAGGACCTGGCCCGGAACCCGCTGCTGAAGACCAAGGAGATCTATCAGTACCTGGGCCTGCCAATGGACAAGAACGTGGAGGAGTGGATACGGGCCAACACCAGGGGCAGCACCGAGCTTTCGGCCAAACACAAGTACGGCACGGTGAGAGATTCCGCGGCAAACGCAGAGAGCTGGCGCTTGAAACTGTCCTACGACATGGTGGAGTATACTCAGACAACATGTAAGAAGGTGCTACATCAGCTGGGCTACAACGCCGTCAAGTCAGCCGAGGAGCTCAAAAACATGTCCCTCTCACTCGTGCAGGACAAAACTTTTGTACCTTTTTCGTAACGAAGATAGTTCCTGGGAGGCTATTTTTTTATATATTTATAAATGTTGCCTTATAATTTTAATGTTGGATGTTTAGTTTTTTTGTCTTTGATTTAAAATTTGCACTACAACTTAGGAACCCTTGGAGTGTGTGGGGTGTTTCCCTGTTGATGTAGGAACAGCACAACATTTTTCATTTAAGGAAAGAATGAACAATATTCAGCAGTTTCCATGTGTAAATTAAACTCTGAAGGATTTCAAAATAAGGACCATTAAGGTATACTTATAGCGACCAAAACAAAATGCAAAGCACCATCCTCATAGATTTCCTGTTTGCCAGCTCTTGCGTCAACGCAAGTGAATGTTGCCGTTTCACCTCGGGGTGACTGGGTCTATGTAGGAGAGACAGAAAACAGGATCTCTTTTTTATAGGACATGTGATTACAACGTTAGACTGTACAAGACCAACTGTGCAATAAATGGTGAATGTCGCAGTGAACCTTTACCACAGTGGTCTTTCTGTCAAGGGGAAAGGGGAATACTGACGACACAACAAAAGGTAACCGCTGACAATAACTTCACACCCGGGTTAAGGGACTGAATATCACAGGAAGTTGTATTAATGTTTCATCACAGCATCAGACGTTCAGGGTCTCCAACCATCTGTTCCTAACAAAGTGCCCTGTTGAATACTAACGAGTCGGCAGCAGGTACAAGCATAAATGGCACAATTAGGTCCACGGGGTGTTCTTTTCCATTGGTGACCAACGAGCTGCACTTACGAAACATGCCAAAACCGAATCAGCGGTATTGCCTTTAAAGTTACATCACGTCCCAAGCCGAAGCAGTATCTAGGGCAGATTTGAATAAGCATATGCCTCAGTGGAACGCTAACGTTTATGAAAAAGTAGAACTTAAAGAGTAACAACAGATATCTGTGTATGAACAAACATATTGCGCTTTACCCTTTGTTATAAAGTAAAAATATTTCGGATATTGTACTTAAAGTGTTGCAAATTGCACAGGAGCAGCTTCGGACTAAATCTGACGGCCTTGGTTCTTTAATTTATTTGAAGCAAGGTTAATAAATTGCTTTAAATTGAGTGTAGGCGATGAATGTGCAAGTTTAGTCAGTTTAGGAGTTGAGTGGTGACTGGAGAGGACTGTGATTTCCATCAGTGTCCACTGTCCTCCTTTATCCATAAGAGATAACCTTTTGAATGGGGGCATCTCACACTGTGGGACTCATCAGTATTGGTGGCTGGGTGTCCATTGATATGCAGAGCACAGGGCTTTGATCCTACTCTGTACCGGAGCTTGAAGCACGCACTGTCTCCTCTCACTGTGCTCATTCTCTCTCTCTCTATAACAAAATGTCTCTATACAGTATATATTTACCTCTATCATTCTTATACTTCTCTCTTCACTTCCCTCCCACTGTCTTGCAGCAGTCCCAGGAGTCTGCCTCTGTGCAGCTTTCTCTCTCGCTTCTCTCTGTCTATCTCCCTCTGTCTCTCTCTCGCTCTCTCTCTCGCTCTCTCACTCTCAATTCCTTACTGCAGTTTCCTTCTGCTCAATTCAAACATAGTTTGTATTGTATTATATTATTGACTGATTTCTACTGGAAATGTTCTATTTATTTAATTTCATTTTTCAGAAGTGGTCAGATAGCTTTGCCGGTGTTTGAGTGCTTCCATGTTTCTGCATGCATCAAAATGAATATATTTTCACCAGTCAACAAAAATGGAATTCTTTCGGAGCACTAAGAGCTTTCCGGATCTTAAAAGAACACTTACACTGTTGCATAGCAACATGTTTTACTGTTGACCTGCCGATCCTGCAAAAACACTCATGGTCATTCCACAGCTTCGGAAAAAATTAAAAGACCAGTGGACCTTTTTCTTTCTTTTTCAAAAAAGTTGGAAAGGAAGGTTTTGAGTGAGGAACAGAAGGGTTCAAATTAAGAGACCACTGCAAAATGTTCAATTTGCAGTGGTCTCTTAATCTTTCCCAGAGTTGTATTTCCTGATCTCATCGCTGTGTCCTGTAGTTTGCCAGT
The DNA here is from genome assembly GCA_016801105.1 of Esox niger. Classification (NCBI taxonomy): domain Eukaryota; kingdom Metazoa; phylum Chordata; class Actinopteri; order Esociformes; family Esocidae; genus Esox; species Esox niger. The sequence goes on along the minus strand of JACXGJ010008311.1, from coordinate 4,583 downwards.
CGCCAATCCTCTGTTTATTTCAACATGACCAGAGGTCCTGCAGGGATGTTCATTTGAAAAGATTAAATACGGGATAATACGTGCAAAAAAGGCAAAAGGCTGACGTTTTCGACACAACTCCAAATGTAACTTTTGCCATGGCATCAGGACACCAGGACCTCCTACTGGGATGTAACTTTTATTAAAGAAGGTGAAAAGGAAATTAGACTGTGAGGCTTAGAGTTCATTGTAGCTGTATCGGGTCCTGGGGATGAACTAACCAAAATGTTTACCTCTATATTAAAGCTGACCGTAGGACCTTTTATCTGCAACCAAAAGCTTTAGAGTCCTTAACCAAGAAACCAGGGCCTGATCTCATAGTCATCTACCCCCTCCCAACCCCCACCAGACCCTACGGTTCCCATTACTGATGCGTATTGTGCCCTTAGGCAGAACACATGGTCCACAAACCAAGTAACAGAAGATATGTCAGATCCTTCCCGGCTTTCATTCTTAACCTTACTGCATTCCAATATGAGACGCTCGATGGCCTAGACACTACCGCGGACTGTGACGGCGAAGCGGTCAGCCCGGCTGTCACGCGGTCGTCCTCGGTGTGCCCCGTCTGGGGGTGTGAATGTGAACGTGTGTCGCTGTCCTTCAGCTAAACCGGATACGGTCCGATGGCGGAAACGGCCGCCGAGGGGGTCGGCGAAGCAAGACGCGTGCGCTTTATTCCAGCATGTTGTTTCGTAACATATCTGGTGTAAAAGTGGTGAGAGAACCACTGACGGTTATCAGGCTGCATGACATTCTGCACTACTTATCTAGAGGCCACCAGTAAGAGATGGAGTAAAAGTTGGGGTAAGAGATGGAGATCTCTTACCCCAACTTAGGATTTTTAGATTTGGAATCACTATGCATCTTGAATCATTTCTTTAGCAACCAACGTTGCTGTGTTTCGCCGCAGTTACTCTGGTCGCTAGCACACAGAACACTAACACGTCTGTGCTTTGTGTTTGTTGTCGTTGCACTAGTTTCCGCCACGTGTTAGCATGTATTTTGGAACATTCCAACTTTTCCCGATTTTGCCGTTGACTGATGACATTTATGACTGCAGGCAAGACGTCGGCAATTCCTTCCCGGTGTAATTTAACCGTGCGTCACGTAGCTTTGAAGATCTCTTCCATCAGACAGGATGTTGTTGCGACCGAGCGTGTATCCTATAGTGCAGCGTGGGTAGTGGTTAGATCCCCGTAGAAACAGAGTAGAAAACGAGAGGGAGATGGTGACACAGAGTGAGAGACCGCGAAAGACAGTCAGAGAGAGAGACAGAGAGAGAGTTTGTGGATAAGAGAGTGAGGGAGAGAATTTGTGCAAGAATGTGCAGACAGAGTGATGGATACTCTGATAGCGTCTGATTGGCAGCTGTTCAATGTCCTCACCTACATTCACACTGTAAACATACTATAGGATTATTAGCAGAGCAATCAGCGTTATTCAAATGAAGGCTCTGTCACTCATTTATATGCCTCAGGGGGTTTTCACATATAAGAGGATTGTTTCTTCCTATTTTTCTATTCCTGAAAAGATATGTGGCTTGATGTTCATGGTGGGAAAGTACCTAGCATGGAGAGGAGCTTGACAGGATTGGAAGGAACAGTAGGCATTGATCTTCCAAGACCCATTTTGGGACAATTTTCGACCATTAAAAGTCATTATTTGACTTCTAAATATGAGGTACTGTAGAATGGAAAACTTGCATGGCTGCAGGGCCCCAGACAAGCAGTTCAGAAGCATCGTCCTAATCAACAGGAACGTGACACGTGGCCGTGTTGTACTGATGTTGTTACGGATGGCACACCGCTCGGACGTCGTCGCTCTCTCCTCTCTCCGACTGCCCTGGCCACTGGATCTAAGCCGGCAGGGATCTGCTGGATCCCCCCATTTGCAACATCTCCGGCCAGCTGCGGAGTGAGTTCCAGGGTACGTTCAAAATGCCAATATACAGTCAAGTATTCACCACATAAAACCCAAGAACGTTGCCCGGCCATCAGAGAAATGTCCTCTCGGATGCTTCAGTTGGTTCACAGCAATGTTCCTTTGCGGTTTTCGCCAGTTTCTTTGTCCGTATTTAAAGAAGGTGGTTTTCCCTAATTTGAAAGTGTTCCCCTAAACCATGTGAAGCACTGTGCGTTAGCAGTGTGGCTACAGTCTGTAACGTGCACGTGTGTTTATAGAACTGCTATGCTAGTACACAGAGATGGTTGGCGTTAACAGTCTGTCCCTCAGTAGGTTTATACTGAGAGCAGAGACTACCGCTGGCAAGCGCAGGTCAGCACACAGAACTCATACATACTGTGGAGCCATTGATGCTATTGATCCTGGGGGATTTCTGTGGGCTGAGGTGTGTGTCTGTGTGTTTTGGGGGAGGTGGGTGTGTTTCTATGCCTCAGTCTCTCTGTGTGTGTGTGTGTGTGTGTGTGTGTGTGTGTGTGTGTGTGTGTGTGTGTGTGTGTGTGTGTGTGTGTGTGTGTGTGTGTGTGTGTGTGTGTCCAGGGAAAACACAGAAACACAGTGGCTGGTCAGTGTGATGGACGTCACTGTGGCAGTCTCGCTCTGACGCCAGTTCGAAAATTCACATTGGCCGGAATTAAACGTAAAATTAGATACACACACACACACACACACACACACACACACACACACACACACACACACACACAGGCCAAAAACAAGATAGTTGTGAGGACGGACCAAGAATCTTCTACCATGGAAAGAAAATCACATTTTACCTTACCCCTTGCTTGAATCCATAACTCCAAAAGCCAAAATCCTAACTCTAAACCTAATCTTCACTTCTAACTCTAAACCTACCAACTTTTTTGTTTTGTGTTGTTGGTATAATATGGCTTTATTGGCCACAATCTCATTAATTGGCCAGATCGTCTATTGTTAATTATAATTATTAGTAATTGTGGTATACACAACTGGTATAGTAAAATGCCAACAGACACACAACACGCAACACAGTTGGGCTAAATATGTCGCAGTGTTCATAAAACAATTTTGGAGACATGGAAAAGCAGCAAATAAAACGCACATGCAGCTGATAAAGCAAAACCCCAGATTTCCGAAAACGTAACTGTTGAGGTTTAATTATGGATGGCGTGTGAGTGCCTGGTCGGGCAGGTAGCTGAGCTGCATACCAGGGTCCCATCATGTCCCTCTCTGCCAGGTGTTTTTTGTTGTTTTTTCTCTGGAAAAACACTGATACAGGAAACAGGGGCGAGGTGACGTCACAGTACACATAAAGCTACAGTGTCAAATACCAAATTTAAATTGCTAAATTATATAAATTGTGAACATTTAGAAATGATTTAATGTGTCAGGTTAGTACAAATGAATGAAATTGAGGGAATGTACTCTTGCGCTAGATGTAGACACAAGTCTCTCTGGAAAAGATTGAAAATGGAACTCAAAATATGGTAGCAGTGTGGAATTTGATGGACCTGTTTTCCTCTCTAGGTGGCAGCATGCACATTATAGAATTACTGTCAATATACTTTTGAAGAGTAAGAAAATAGCTTATTAATTATATTTTGAGGAACAAACCCATTTATAAAATATTGTTTAATGAGTATAGCTTAGCAAAAGTAAAAATGACAAACTAACCTACTTTTGAGTTGTTAGAATCACTTTAAATGTCTCCATGTTTAAGAGGATCCGGAAAGTCAATTAAGGATATCCAGCAGTTATGCTAAACTAACCAAAATGCTACATAACTGTACAAAGAGTTACTCTGGGGTACAGGCCTTTGTTAGACTTACTGATCGGAAACGATCCAATATCACAAAATAAAAAACAATACCTTTATGTAACATATATTGAATGTTTGTGTGGGGTGAGCCCGACATCTTGTGTTGGTTTCACAATCCTTGTAGTGTTATAATTCAGGATTTGAGTACAGACCTGAACTCCTATGTGTGTCAGTCTGGTCCTCCCACGCACCTTCTGTCTCTGCTGGTGGGGGCATTCTGGTATGGGGGTGCGACTGCTCTCCTCTCCTCACCCTTCACATGGCAGCAATCCATTCCCTCTGTTTAATTACTGAGCATTGTCTCTCTCCCTCTCTCCTTTTATTAAATGAGGAGGATTGTCTTTCTCCCTCTGTCCTTTTAAATAATGAAGAGGATTCTCTCACCCGCTCTCCTTTTAATTATGGAGGGGGATTGTCTTTTATTTACATTACCAGTCAGGACGTTCAGGCATAACAAGGAGACAATAATACACCCCCTTTCACATGCTTCTTTTGACTAAGAGCCAGGGGTGGTCAGTTACAAAAAGGGAAGAGGAGGTAGAAGAGCCAGGGGTGGACAGTTACAAAAAGGGAAGAGGAGGTAGAAGAGCCAGGGGTGGACAGTTACAAAAAGGGAGGAGGATGTAGAAGAGCCAGGGGTGGACAGTTACAAAAAGGGAGGAGGTAGAAGAGCCAGGGGTGAACAGTTACAAAAAGGGAGGAGGTAGAAGAGCCAGGGGTGGTCAGTTACAAAAAGGGAGGAGGTAGAAGAGCCAGGGGTGAACAGTTACAAAAAGGGAGGAGG